>JAINUG010000003.1:3622372-3842372 GCA_029706075.1 Aldrovandia affinis | reverse complement strand
GAACACACCTTGCACACCTTAGAAGGTGGAACACACCTCACTACGTTTAAGCACATGTTAGGCAATGCTGTGATGCTGCTGTTGCTCCACTCAGCTCAGCAGGGCCGGGGAAAACCACAGATCCGCTCTGAAATATCAGCCTCATTACAGATTGATGGAGGTGACTTACGTATGCTTCCCCACTCAGGAAGAATGGGGCCATGGGGACCGGATCTAGCGTGTTACTGTACATTTCCACGGAGAGCAGAGGAGTGGACTAATGCCTTTGTTAGTTTTTTGTTCACAATTTTTTACTATTTCATTTTTCATTTGAAAATATTTTATCTGAAAAGCCATGTATTGTTCCTACACATCCATGTGCAGGTTTACCCAAATCCCCTTCCTCAACTGTGTGCTTGCAGATGCATATACTGTATGTGTCTATATATACAGTGCGTATAAATGCACATATTTTGTCAATAAACTGAACTGTGAACATACTTGATAGTGTGCCAGGTCAACGCTCATGATGAGCTCTGTTTATATATTTTTTCTGAATATATTGAACGCTCACATCCATCTTGTTTCACCCAAACCCCACCACTAAATTGTTTCAAAAAACAAATAAGGGCATTCTGTCAAACCCTGAACTTTTTACAACGGAAAACGGAGCGTTGAAATTTGTGTTAGCTTCTGTGATGCGCCAACGCAATACTCTCATTGAAAACAATGGCAAAACTGCATTTTTGACACATACCCTATTGTCCCTGTGAACACAGCCTTACCCAAATAGACTCACAGCTATAATTGCAGCTGCCTCTACTAAGTATTAAGTCAAGGGGGGTGAATACTTATGGAATCAAATATTGTCTGTTTTTTATTTGTTAATTAATTAAGAAAAAGCTTTAGAGTTGTTTTTTTATTTTACATTATAGAGTATTTTGTGGTGATTTTGTGTTGATCGGTGGCAAGAAATCCCAATTAAAAAATGTTTTTGATTCCATGAAGTAAGAAAATAAAATGTGAAAAATGCCAAAGGGGTGAATACTTTTTATACCCACTGAATAATATATGAAGAGTTCATACGATAAGTTCTGCAAAACTAAACTTTTGACATCACAGTTATTCAAATTTTTTGTTGCAAAACTCGATAAGTCTCATGCTTTGTACAGTTATTCAACATTTTGTTGCAGAAACCGATACACGCCATGCCCTCTTGTTAGCATAAACTGACATATCCACTACTGTACTTTATCCTTTAAAACACACAAATTCGCACAACCACGCAGTACAATTCAGAACAGGGACCTACAAATGGAAAGAGGACAAAATTGGTCTTTTCACCATAATATCAGGGTCAAACACAGTCTCCCTCCACTAGAAATGATGCAGTCTAGATTCCCACATTTGGGATATTCGCAGTGGTCAGCACAACCGGAGTGCAATGGCTGAGTCTCGCTCTGGGTAAACAAATTTAAATTGAGCAAAAATTCAGATTGTGGATTTATCTGCTTTTGATGCAAAACAAACAGAAAAATCTCAAATTATTATCTATTTTTAAATGTAGATTTTTTTAAAATCTGTCTTTCTGTTACTTTGCTTACATCAATTCAGGGCCTCCCTTTTTGAAATTGATAACTTATACCAAAAAAGCTAAATAAAAAAACGTGATTTACTGAAAATGACAAAAATTGATTTATCTGCTTTTGCATCCGAATTCTTCATATATACCTCTCGTTCCTTAATACCAGCCCAACCGACTGCAGTAATCTTCACATTTTTCTTTGTATAAAAAAACAAAACAGAAAGCATTTCGACATTCTCCTGGAAAACGGATTCGGGCCACACTGAGCTTCCATCCCCCCTTGTTTCGTTTTTTTCTCTGGTTGTCACAAACAGGCAGAGGTGCCCCCCGCCCTTATTTCTCTGGAAGCGAGGGAGAAAATGTGAAGGAGAGCCTTGAGCCATGCGCATGAGTGAGTGAGCAAGCATAATCACTGCAGCTGTCACTCAGGGCTGAGAGGAAGCGGCTGAGTGGCTGGGGCTTGGTTATTGACCACGGGTGGCTGGAGTCACATGCCAATACGCTTCCATTAGGCCCGGGCGGTGAATCAAAATTAAAATCGAAGATGGTGGAGGGGGGACCATTCAGTGTCAGTGTCTCAGTGTCAGAATCTCAGAGTCAGTGTTTCATTGTCAGTGTCTCAGTGTCAGTGTCAGCACAGAGGCTGAGCCAGGTTTGTGTGAAAAGTCTTATCTGTCAATTAGTGGTGGGCTACAGAGATGTCACAGCAACATAAGATACCACAACTGCAACAGGCACTGTCAGTGTTTCAGTGTCAGTATCTCAGAGTCAGTGTCAGTATCTCAGAGTCAGCGTAACAGTGTCAGTGTCTCACGCTGGAACCAGATTTGTGTGAAAAGTCTTGGTTATTTTTCCACACTGTTTTTCCCCTTTGATCGCCATAAGTGGTGGGCTACACAGATGCCACATTGACATAAACCACCACCGCATTCGAACCCGACTCACAGGCATGGGAGCTCCCTCCCTTCTAAGCACATCGCCAGTGACCCGACAGCTTGCGAGCAAATCTGGCATCGCATGCACAAAGACACTGGGCACACAGGACAGTTTTCTCTATTTTTTTCTGGTCATGTTTTTTTAATTTTATTTCCCCTTGTACCAGAAGATGCTGCTACCATAGGGGAACAGGAACAGAGCCAAAACAGTGCACCCAAACATGGCTTTGATCATCACTTCTGAGAGAGAGGCAAAGAGCTAATTAAATCAACAACACAGATCAGACTTCCAACAAGAGTAATGCACACACACTCACACACACACACACACACACACACACACACACACACACACACACACACACACACATATAAGCAAATGCACACACACACTCTCTCTCTCTCTCATTCTCACACCCACACCCACACACACACCCACCCACAATACACACACTGTATACAAACTCACACACACTGAACATACACTGCACACACACACACACACACACACACACACACACAATACAATACATACAAACAACCACACAAAAAAGTACAAGCGTACCCGCACACACACACACAGACAGACACACATAAAAGCATGAAGGTCCACAAAAATGTTCAATAAAGCTGTAAAAATTGAAAACGTCCTTTCCTTCCTTTCTTTGGGAACGATATGAATTTCTAGCACCTGTCAGGGTTGGGTGTGTAAGTGTGCTGTGTCAAAATCATGTGTGTGTCTGTGTTTGTGGGTCTGTGAGGTTATGTATATACAGTGATGTGTATGCAGTTTTGTGTGCATGTGGGTGTGCGTGCATATCCAGTTGGTTGCGTGCATTTGTGTGCTGTATGTGTGTGTCTGTGCAATTTTGAATGTACAGTGTGTGTGTATGGTGTATGGGCTCTGCTGAAGGTCAAGCCCCAAGCTGGCAGTGATGAGAGGAAACCTGAAACTGCACTGCAACAGAGCAGAGCACAACATCCACAGCAGATAAAGTAGCAGGTGCACTGGTGCCTGTATTTATGCAGACAGTAGCTGCATTGCTGCATATACCTGCGCAGACAGTTGCTGCATTGCTGCATATGCCTGCGCAGACAGTAACTGCATTGGTGTTTACATTTGTGCAGATATCCAGGGCATGTGCCTCTACCTGTGCAAACAGTATATGCTACTGTGGGCTGGGAGAGCAAACAGGGAGGGTGCCCCCAGCCTTTTAAAGAGTGCAGGGCCTGTAAGGAGATGAGAGGCTAGGTAAACACAATCTGGGAGCTGTACAGTGCACAACTGGCTCCGACTAGCTGCTGATACTTTCTGCATCATTAACATTGTTCCTGCGTAAAGAGCTCACAGCACAATATCCACAACACAGACTCAGCAATAACTGGCTTCTGAGTACACAATGCCCACTACCATAGTGCTGGGGAATGTAAATCACTCTTGTACATTAAGAGGGTGTTTTTATTCAGGTCTACTCTCCCTGCAGGCAATAAATGAACCTGTGAAAAATCTGGGATACAACATTACAGTATAAAGAATCACATTTAATGAACACAATTCTTAAGCAATAAGGCATGAGAGGCTGTCATAGTGCTGCACATCAAAAGGGTGTTTTTATGCAGGCCTACACTCTGCTTCACGTCAGGCCTAACAACACCCCATGACTTTATTCACCATAAAGCACAAATTGAGTGGCTTGTTTTTAAAATAAAAGGGTTACTACATGTTTTAAAGTGGCTAGATTAAAACCAAGTTGTTTGGCTATCTATATAATGTTGCAATCTTTATAGAAGAAATTGCTAAAGAGACTAGCAGCTAGCAGGCTAACTAGCTAACTTCAGAGACTTTTACTTTCGTACACGTGAATCTGTATGTTAAGTCACCATAAACTGGACAGTTTCTGAAATAAGTTTAGATATTTTCAGGGGACGTACCCAGCAAACAAGAACCTATGAGACGCCACCGTTGTGTTTTACAAATCGGCACTAAATGGTCCGGTAGCAGCAGGACCACCCGCCTAAGAAAGCAACTATTTTGCTTTCTCTTAACAGCTGATCCTCATCATGACTGCCTCATCCCACTGTAGTGCTAGCTAGCTAGCTAGCTAGCTGTGTCAAGTTAAAGGCGTTTTATGTTTAAAAAGCTGTCCATACTGTCAGAGACGGCAAGTTACTGTATTTTTGAAAATGTCACCTATATTGTGTTGCTGTTGTAATAAAATATTAGCAGAGTGATATTCTAAAAAAGGCAGGCGAACAGATAAAAAGTATTATATGGGGATGCTTTTATAAGGGGTTTTATCACGGCTTAGAATGCTCCTCGGCCAATCACAATGCTCAGTCGGATCTACCCGTATTATAAAGAGGAAACATGCACATCCAAATCTGTCACAGGTGCATTTGAAAAGGAATTTCAAAGTGTTATTCAAACATGAAAATATATGTGAACCCGACTCACCACTGCAATGTCATCTTCAATGCATGATGGCCTCCCTCAGACTGCAAGCTCCAGGTCAACCAGAGGTGACGCTTTTGTGCGATGAGACAGGGACAACCTTCCCTCCCAAAGCTATGGCCAATTAGGCTGCTCCCTGTGGCAGCAGTAGCCACTGCAATGGTCAGGATTGGATACCAGACCCGTGGAGCACGTCACTACTCTAGCACCCAGCGTTTCCCGAGATGAGCCACTCGGTAGCACACAACATCCCTCAACTTCTCTCTTTAACTGTGCTACTGGCAGGTAGAGAGGGCCTTTAGCTCTTTTGTCAACATTAAGGCCTTGAAGGGGCTGAAGAGCTCTCTGAGTTAATTAGATGCTAATCCATTTAAGGATTTAAAAGTGAGTAGCAGTATCTTAAAAAAATTATTCTGTTAGGAAAACAGTAGCCAGCGTAATGAGGCCACATGGTAAGAATCTGTGCAGTAGACATTTTGGAGAAGCTGTAATTGGGAGAGTTGTTGCCCGGTGAGACCTGAGAAGGTACAGTGTGCTGCAGTAGTCGAATGTAGATCAGTAGAGTGTGCTGCCATAGTCTAGACTAATCTAAACCCCAGTTGCAAGGGGGGGAATTTACAAGTGGGAGAGATGAATTGCACAAGGACACAAACACATCGTTCCATTAGTCTTGCAGGTACTGTACAGTCAATTTTACATTTCTCTCTGCGCAACATCCTTCTCAGTTGTATTAATATACAGCCTGAGGGAGACAGAACCTCTGACTCATATTCTGATTGGTGATTTATGGGAATTCTACAGAGGCATCAGGGTTTCGATCTTCACTCCCCTCTCTCTCCCACATACGCAACACTTGTCCCAGTATCTTAGTACAAAGAAAAAGTGGTGCCGGACGAACTTCAGTCATGCTATTGCAAAGAGGGGTAAAATGGTTACAAAAAGAGGATGGGAGACCTTTGTGCACAATCATGCTTCTCTTACTTTGGAAGTGCTGGCTGTGCAAGACAGATTGAAGACAGATTTGGAAGCCAAATTCTCTGGCGCTCCAACACAGAGTCTATGACCTAGTCCTGAGTGCGCGGTCTGTATTGGAGCGCCAGAGAACTTGGCTTCCAATTCTGTCTTCAAGGGGTAGAATGGTACTCAACCGCCAGGTCCAATCATATACAAAGAGTGTCCTTACCCGCGTAACAAAAAGACTAAACCACGGAGAGATAGAACGCACAGAGCTTCAGAGCCATTCGGCACATTTAATGAACAGGAGAGGACCAGCGTGACAATACGAGTCTGAGGAAGATGTCTTACACATCGAAATGCCAGTTCATTAAATGTGCTGAATGGCTCTGAGGGGCTCTGTGTGCTCCAGTTCTGCTCATTCCTCGGGTTAGCCTTTCTGAAGCTGCCCAGGCAAGGACTCTTTTCACATCGTCCCCATGTCTGTTTTCCGTCAGGCTGAGCTCTGAGGAAAGCCCAAAAGTAATGCAAATTACACTGCAAGGTCAATACACTGTTTCTCCTCCTTTAGCAAAAATTGCTGACTGCAAATTATTTTAATCACCCAGAAGTCTAGGATCTCAGCCAAAAACAATAACAGTATTATTTACATCTCCGGAAGAAAAGAAAATAAATGCATAAAATCAAAGCATGATTTAAAAAATCGGTTATGGAAATTGCAGGGGGGAAAATGAAAATCAATAATACTACACATTTTTTAACACTTTCTTCCACATAGCGGTGAGATCTCTTTTTATAACTCAAATCGCATCGATTGGACTCTTTGAAGTGAAACTGCCGTATGCCTGGAGTGTGGTGAGTTGCCCATCAGCCCTCTCCCTGCCCAAACACACAGTCTACCACACTTCTCGAATGGAGCCAGCGTTCACAATTAGGGCCTGCCTTCCCACCTGTGAAGCAGCATCAGCATAGGACAGGCACATGCATTAATAAAAAGAGAGAAAAGGGAGAGAGAGAGACTTTCGATGTTCCTTTATTGAACAAACCAAAAATTTTCCATCATTACATAAAACAGAAACAATATTCCATCCTAATCCATGCAGTCCCCCCCAACACACACACACAAACTCATATCACCACAGTTAAAAGGAACCAAAAAACAAAAACAACACAAACAAATCCCTCAAACCAATACAGAGCACTCCACCCAAATACATTCTCCAGCCTTTCATTACTTACCACACAACACCCCCCCCCCACCCCCCAATGCACCACGTTCTTTTAAAGGTTTCCACATCGTGCATCATTTTGTAATATTCAAACTAGACCCTAAAACACGAGACATATCCCCTAAATACCAACAGTGCATCTGCTGACCCGCAACCTCGAAGATTGTTTCTTCTTGTAACCCACATAGCAAGTTTTGCCTGACCGTCCAGAAAGTTCCTTAACACCGCCACGTGCCGCAGCTGCAAACTGTACCTCGGCCAAAACACAAACTCCCCAAAAGAGAAAACAACTCCCGACCGAAACAAAAACTTCCCAATAAACAAAAAATGGGTCCCAACCCCTCACAACCAACAAACAAGTACTGTACCCTTTCTGGACAATCACAGAAGGAACATCCTTCCCCCAGCCTAGGGTCAACACGGGCCAGCCAGACATTGGCAGCCAATGCCCCATGCAGTATCCTCCACTGCAGGTCCCCTGACCTCTTTGGCATCAGGAGCTTATACAGCACCCTCTACTTGAACCCCAACATTTCTTCAACTCCCTGCTCCTCCTGCCACTGATGTTCCTTGACCTCCCACAATGCCCTCACATTCCTCACCTTCATACACACCTGATACACACTCCTTCCCCTTCACGTCCTGAAAGTTCCCTGGTGCTGGAGAGCTGAAAAACAGCCGCCCCCCCCCCCCCTCACACTCTCTCTCACACACACACACACACACACAAACAATGATTGTGAGAGAGAGAGAGAGAGAGAGAGAGAGAGAGAGAGAGAGAGAGAGAGAGAGAGAGAGACTTCATAAGCGATTGGGGGTTTCATTAAATGAATAATGACTGTTCTGATATAAAAAAATTAAAAAAGTTTGGACTTGCACTGCAGACCAACACTTTCCTCGCTGTGCCTGATCGGGGTGAAGGGGGGCAGCGTTAATGAGCGAACTGCTCCTGATGGCCTGCTGAGTCAGAGGGCCGCGTTTCTGTTGGATTTTCTCCAAGGTTCAAGTCACCTCAAAAATGCTTCTGACAGAGCGGCTGTGGCGACAAGGACGGGCACGATGGCGGAAAAAAAAAACCTTAATCCAAATGTCTATTTCTGGGTTTTTCTCTCCTCCGTCTTCCTCTCAGATTCGATCAACCCCCCCCCCTGTGGAACAGTACCACGGGTTGACACTTTTGTTTCCCTTTTCTCAGTGCCTCTCAGTGTCTCCCTGACATTTGCAAAGTTTAAAATTATATCCATGTGCTTTGACAAAGCAGATCATCTTTCTGGTAGAATTTTTATTTGCACAATATGTGTAAAATATGAAGACAAACATAACACTGTCATAAACATGCAGTAACATGACATATTAGCAGAGAATAGGATAGGCTACTATTAAAAATGTAATTATTGATCATTTCAGTCACCATTGGTTTACCTTATGAGCATCTCCTCATTTATATTCTAAACTGGTGTTGGAATACAGACTGCATGCAGAAGATTAGGTTTGATACTGGAATATAATGTGACAGCGCTATTACCTGTGCATGCCGGTGTAGTTTTAGGGATTGTACAGCACAATAAAAAGGTCTCTGCTGGGCCCCCGGATGGCTCAACCGGTAAAAGTACTTGCCCGGAGTGCAGGTTGCCCACTGTGGCCGGGGTTCGATTCCCTGGCTGTGCCAGCCCGTCTATGGCGGCGATTGGCTGTCCGCCCAATGGGGAGGGGAGCTCGCCACATGTACAAAAGGCTTCCCTGCGTGTATCGGATTCAGGGTAGTGGCTGGTCCCGTAGTTGCAGGCGTCAGGCTTGTTGGCAGGGTAATTGAATCAATAGAGGGTACAATTGGCCAACAAATTTGGAGGAAAACGGCCCGTTACTAGGTGATTTGGCATGTGACACAAATATGATCACATCCCATTATAATCTCATCCCATGAGCTCAACAATTTTGTAATTGTTAATTACCATAATGCAAGTATGGGCATTTCAAAAGTTTGTATCTCTAGAGCAAGAGGCGAGGCATTTTCGGCAAGGCATTTTTTGAAAAACTTAAAGCTTAAAGCAGTGTCTTAAAGCAGTGGAACCCCAGGAGGTGGCCCTACACAAACTCACACTTTAAGTTACAGACAGATGTTGTATCTGGGGAGGCTTTTGTCCTTGTGCTCCACTAAAAAAAAAAAAAATTTATCTGACCTTTCTAAAAATACCCGACAGACTCTTTCAGAGAATCTTAAAGTAGAACCATGTCCAAAAAAAAGACGCAAAATGCCTGTTAATATGCCCTTCAAAATGCTGCCATATTGCTTAAGGAGCGCACAGGAACACACGACACGCGTTTACATATTTTATTCTGTGAATCATTAAAAGCTCTAATCCTATCCTCTGAAATATTCAACCATGATAAGTGCCCTGCTCGGTGCAAATTCTGTTGTTTTCACTTGGCAGCCAGTGTATGTATGATATGTTTAAGTTCAATTATTGCGTTTGTAGGCGATGAAAGTTTAATGCGATCTCATCGTTGTTGCTAATGTGGTGGCGGGGGGCAGGAGACTCCAGGGCAATAGTTTAAGGTCATGAGATTTTCAAGTGGATGTTGTAATGACAGATAAAAATCTCATCGAAGTCAAAACGGTAAAATCATGGCCTCTTGCTTTGGAAAGCAGCTTACATGGGTAGGGGTCCTTTGGCTACATGCTAGCAGGCGCTAACTGGGAATATGCAGTAATCATTAAACAAAATCCCACAGCTTTCATTTAGATGAAATCAAGGGGGTAGAGACGCACTTTATATAACATCAGAAACCCTGAAAAGTGGCAAACCCCCTGTGCTTTACAGTAACCAACCCGTAGCTTGGTGGATGGCATACCTGCCGTCCGAATTTAATCATCACGACGCGGTTTCTACTGCTGTCAGCAAACATTTCAGAGCGGTTTGTCAAACTGAGCCTCTGCACCCAAGCAAAAACCAGGTGGGCTGTAACATTAAAGATTAAAGTGTGACTCAATGCTGCCAGCCTTTGGCAACACAGTCAGACACGCATCCAGTGGATGAGTTAAAGCAAGGCAAAGCAGGTAAAGTATGTTCAGGTTTAGATAGGGCAGTAGAAGAGAAACGGACCTCGGAAATAAAGATATAGTTAGCAAAACCAAACAACACTGCTGAAAGAGTAAAGTGGTGTAAAACCCATTGGCTTATTGTATGACAATTCATGCGTAGTATCAGAATGATTAGAAAAACAAGTGACAATAGGTTTAACTAAACATTTCAGCGTGCATTTACTTTATTTCACTGTTTGCCAAAAAAGATTCTGATGTAAAATCCATCAATAGAATGACAGCTACATTGACATGGGACAGCACCCCTCCCATTAGAGCACAGACATACACACAAACAGAAACACATGCATATACACACACACACACACACACACACACACACACAGTCCCTCCGCTCAGCAGTTCACTACAGTGTCTACCTGTGTGACCTGCCACACTAATTATAAAGTGTGAAACAATGGCAGAGAATATTCAACGCCAAATATAACACTAACATGCTGTTTCTGTCTTTCTATTGACCTCCTGTTCACAAGCTGGCCACACCTCTGTGTGTGTGTGTGTGTGTGTGTGTGTGTGTGTATGTGCCTGTGTGTGTGTGTGTGTGTGTGTGTGTCTGCGTATGTGTATATGCCTGTGTGTGTGTGCATGTGTGTGTGTGTGTGTGTCTGCGTATGTGTATATGCCTGTGTGTGTGTGCATGTGTGTGTGTGCCTGTGTGTGCATCAGTCCCTTTTAATGATATAATATAATATATGCCATTTAGTAGACGCTTTTATCCAAAGCGACTTACAGTAGTGAATGCATACATTTTTCAGTACATGTGGTCCCAGTGAGAATTGAACCCACAACCTAAGCATTGACAACGCCATGCTCTACCTACTGAGCCACACAGAACCACTGCACAGTTGTTTGGATCCTCAGAGTTTGTCTCCACACTGACCTCACCGACACAAAAGCTGCTTGTTAACAGACTGGGCTGAGGCCCACCCCACTGTCCCACCCCCCTGGCCCTCAGGACTGTGACCCCGGGACCCCTCACTCCCAGAGAGATGCCGTCCATGATAACACAATGTAGGCCGGCCCTGACGAGGACAAGGCCAATTTATTTTCAACATTTCTTCTAAAATTCTACACTACAAATTTGTTTTGGAAATATTACCAGCTTTGTACAGTCTTGTTTTTCTGACCAAACTCCACCAACTACCATCAAATAACAGACAGATCCAAACCTGCTCCTTAGTGTGCTAAATCTATCTGTGGAGGACATCGGTCTCGGCCACGTGGGAGTGGCATGGTTGTCTGTGTTTGTCTTTGTTATGTGTTAACCTGCTACTCCCATTGTCTCTTCCCCATGTCTGGGGGGAGAGACAGGAAAAAATAAATAAAATCCGGTCCGTAGACCGACAAACTCCACTCCGTGTCTCCAGTCTGCTCTGTTCCCATCCAGAGTTTGTCACGTGGGGTGTGACACTATCATTTTAAAGTGGATAGTTCCAGTCCTGCGTAGTGATTGGTCAACGGGCCTTTCGGGAATGCCGATATTCATGATAAAGTATGGCTAAATAGAACGTTCGTATTGTCATTTTAATATCATTACGCCTTCGCCTAACATCAACATCCTAGATAACGAAGCATTGTAAAGTCAATTGAAGACTTTTAACATCTCATTCAGCAGCTGCGGTTCAATGTCCAGATCCTCAAAGTGATTTTACTCATTAGTGTGCAGAGAAGAAAATTGCCATTAACCTTGCTAGCAGAAGAATACACCTTATAGTCCGTTAAAATGTTCTATTTAAAAATGGTTTTCATAGTCTTCATTTTAAACAGACATCTCTGGACGGATCCCTTTTTTAAAAGCGATATAGAACTTGAACCCGTGTTACATCATGAATATCGGTTCCGCTTCACGCCGTGCCTAACAACACCCACTACTCATGCAGATACTCATAACATAGCACCGGTTCTCGTTCCATATCGCTTTGAAATACCACCCAACGCCTCACCTATGCAGAACTATTGGACTGGAGATGAGATGAGAATGGAGGACGTTCCTCACATTTACAAAGGTCAAACTCAGGCGGGGGGTAAATCCCCTCAGGCACACATCATCCCTGAACCCCTCGACGCTCCGCCCCCCGTCCTTCAGCCCAAACCCCATGCGCCTCTTTCCTCAATACGGACCCACATCCTCCCTCCTCTTTTTCATTCCCTTCTTTCTCTTTGCTATCCACAGTTTGACCTTGTGCGGGGATATTAACATTAACACACCGGCTGTTAGAGAAGAACCTCCTTTACATCTTACCTTCAGGCGGACAATTTCAGAGAATCGATTCGCTACTGTTTTAAATGCTCAGCCCCCCCACCCCCGCCCCTTATCCATTTCTGTACATTATTTCACAAAATAAACAAATCCAACTAACGAGTGAAGGGCAACACAGTGGAGGGGTGATCTGTGTCATGTGTGAAGCCCGACTCAGGGTTCCACACAACTTGGGCCCTTTCCTCTCACGGCCTGTTTGAAAGGCCAGGTGTTCGAAAGGCCAGGTGTCCACGTGCTGAAGAGTGTTGGGCCCAGAAGTCCACACAAGGAGGCTAAACGTGAGCTCCGAGTATATATCGGCGGAATACCCCTACCATGTTGCACTGAGCCAACGTACCTCGGCGTGACACTGGACAGGTCGCTCACATTTCGCCGACACCTCGCGTCACTGCGCAAGAAGCTAACATCTCGTGTGGCATTGATGAGGCGATTAGTCGGGTCAGGCTGGGGCGCTGGGGCAAGAACATTGCGTACGGCTGCCCTGGCCCTTGTTTACTCGACTAGTGAGTACTGCGCGCCAATATGGTGTCACAGTGCCCACACCCGCCTCGTCGATACGCCTATCAACGAAGCATTGCGCATTGTGACAGGATGCCTGCGTCCCACTCCTGTGGACAACCTCTCCATCCTTGCAGGCATCCAGCCCGCTGGGCTTCGCCGCACGGGAGCCACAGCACGTCTCGCATGGAGCCAAACCATCTGCTTCATGAAAGGCTCACTCTAACAGCTGAGCCTCCCCGGCGCCTCAAGTCGAGACACCCATTTGTGCCTGCCGCACGGGAACTCCTGCAGCAATGCAGCGACCTTAATATCAGTGCGGCACGGTGGGTGGATTACACCTGGAGCACGGAGTGGGAGAAAAACACCTCTAGACTCCGTGACTTCATCCCAGACGTCGGTTTTCCCCCCATCGGGGTGGACCTGCCCTGACTGGCGTGGGTGAGGCTTAACCGCCTCCGGACTGGCGTTGGACGTTTCTGCTCATCGATGCACAGATGGGGCTTGGCCTCCTGCGCGGCCTGCGAGTGTGGCGCAGAGGAACAAACCGCAGACCATGTCATCCTGGATTGCCCCGGGCACCCAATGGGATCCATGGTCTGTCGGCTTTGGATGACGACACGGTGACATGGCTGCTGGACATGTGCCCCGAAATATAGTTCGGGTGAACCCCCCCTAGGCTTGAGGTGGTAAAAGGATAGCCCCTCGGCCCCGAGCCTAGGGGAGCAGAAAAACATACCCAAACAAAGAAGGAAGAAGTCCACACTGAGTGGGAGACAGGCGCAGGGAAATCCACCAGATCAGGAAACTGATCGATATAGGCTCAGTGCTTAGTAGCATTAATGCTGGGCTTTGATGTCTGGATCTGGATTCAGACTTCAATTTGCAAAGGATTAGCACTGTACGCCCACATCCATCGGCAACGGACAAAGACAAAGGACGGCAGAGGCACTCAGTTAGCACAAAACCTATTTCAACTTTTTTACAGCTTTGCAGTAAGGTGGGGGTTACCTCCTCCAAAACCAGGGTACATTCCAGGTACATTGAGAACAGGTCTTCTGAGGAACGTCGAATGATGTTTAACTACAAGGACCTGGTCCTACCCACCTGGCTCAATACCTCAGTAACAGACTGGCTCTTTCAACCTGCTTCTAGGGCTCAATAACAGCCTGGCCAAAGGGGCCCTCAACAAAAGGGCCATTCCATTCCATTCCATCAGTGTTCGACGCATCAAGTGCTCAGACTTAAGCCCACAGCACACTATGCTAATGAGAGTCTCCGTATCATAGCCTCAAAGGGGTCTGTCTGTGCCTACACCTCTTCGGTAAACCTCCCCAGGACAAACCCAAACACACACACACACACACACACACACACACACACTCTCAAAATTAAAGGTACAATTAGGGTACACTGTTGTTCCCCAGACCCCTGCACGATGACCTCGTCCAGCCTGGGCCGAGTATTTAAAGAGAGAACTGGCGCAGAGACCACAACGCTTGAATCACATGGAAGCACACCAGCAGAAACAAAATTAAAAGTTAATGCCCCTGTACAATTCCTCAACAGCAGAGATCTCAGATTCCAGTCAAGTGTCTGCTGGTTAATTTAAGTTACTGATTGGCTAAAGAGTCCACACACCAGGACTAAACTGGCTGCCGATTCAAAAGAAAAGGCCTGAGATCCCTGCTTCACAGGTGAGCGACTGACCTATTCCTGTTCTCTTTTTGTCTGCAGCGACAGCAGCCATCTTACAGCGCTCTGCTCCGCGTGGGTGACATCTTGGCGGCTGCACTCAGGTGGGCTCGTCCTGGCCGGTGTCGTGTCGCCCGCTTTACCTTGACCCTGCTCATGGCCCCACCTATTATCATTCTTTAAAACTTCATTTTTTTACTATTATTATTACTATTATTATTTATTGTTATTGTTAATCTGTTTCATTAAGCACTGATGGTGATTGATGGAAATTGCCAAAAGCTTACAATTATACACCTGAAGTAAAGCTAAGACATGACTAACACTATAAATCAACATCTGCTTGTCTAGAATTAGGGTCAGACCGGACAGGTAACTGCCATTCTTTGAAGAAGAATGCTTTCTGTGGTTCCTGATTGACAGTTGTATATAGAAAAGATCTATACCCTGAATATGGCCCACGGCACAAACTTCTCCACAGGTTTAGGATAAAGAGAACCTACCCCTCCTCTCTCACTGAACCCCCATGACAAGCGCAGACGTTTCAAAACAGGAAATAAAATCTATGTAAAACGTCACAAAATATTTCCCCAAAATTCCACATTCAAAATGCAAAGTGCTTCATGTTCGTTCGTTGAGTGCAAATCCAGCTCCCCATGGCACTGAAGCAGCCTCTCGCTGATAATTCAGACCGGGCCAAAGCAATAACAAACGCTGTAGGAGTTTTTATAGCAGTGGATCTGTGACCATACTACGTTGTCAAGAACACAGCTTTTAAACATATGTTGAAAGTGATTGAGCTTTGCTACGAACTTCCCTCTCGTCCGCATTTCAGTACTTTGCTCAGTAAATTATGGACAATTAGCCACTTTTTACAAAGTTCATAATAAATGAAAAGGAATTTTATGTTTTGCATTTATTTTTCCCCTCTGTACCTAAAACGTACCGAACCGTGACTTCAAAACCGAGGTACGTACCAAACCATGATTTATGTGTACCGTTACACCCCTAATGTGTGTATATATATGTATACATATTTTATTTTATAGTATAGGTTTCTTCATCAATCTTTAATCGAGCCTAAAGAAAGAAGAGACTGGAATAAATGTCTGTGTGTCAGGCCATAGTCCAGCGGTTGCCAGGGCAACGCGCAGCGGACGGCACCCCTGGGGAGGACTGTACAGCCGAAGTGCCCTGTGGAGCGATTCTACCTCAGCAAGGTCAGCGCGGAACCGATGCTGCCTGCGCTGAAGATGAGTCCACCGGGCGCCAGGCCGGACAAAAATCTGCACAGCACACATGAGGGAGTGAGTCCAGTCTCACAATGAAGATGTTCGCTCAACGTTCTTGACACACACACACACACACAAATATGTGCGCAGGCAAGCACACACACATACACACATGCTGTGGTGATGATGTCAAGGCCGTGGAGCCGGGATAATTAATCCCCAACTAAATAAAGTGACTGTTGCAGACCAGCAAATGGCTCCCACATCAAACCAACTACCAATGTTTCTAAATTCATTATATATGTATATTTAAATATATATAGGCTATGTATATGAGAGATGTACTCAAAATATGGATGTATAGACAAATATAGAGTGAGAGAGAGTGAGAGAGAAAGGGAGAGAGAGAGAGAGAG
Source organism: Aldrovandia affinis (assembly GCA_029706075.1). Lineage (NCBI taxonomy): Eukaryota > Metazoa > Chordata > Actinopteri > Notacanthiformes > Halosauridae > Aldrovandia > Aldrovandia affinis. The sequence goes on along the minus strand of JAINUG010000003.1, from coordinate 3,826,034 downwards.
CAATGTGTTGATAGATACACATAGATGCGCAATCTCCAGCAAATCCAAAAGGACTTCAGAATCAGATTCCCTCTCTCTGTTACGCCTGCTTCCTCTCCTGAGCTGCGTAATGATTATATTTACTGTGCAGGGTCCTCCGTGACACACAGCCCCCCAGGCTCCGGGAGAGCATGCAAGCGTGGCCAATCAGTCACACTGCAGATACAGCGCAGCCCCCCACACACAGCTACATCTTTTTTAATGGTCTCCACTGGACATAAAACACAAGGCTGACACTACTGCTCTTCAAAGAATGTGAACCAATTTGGCATTAACATAGTGGCCGGGCCAGGTGTCCGTGTATAAATTGCTGACCCTCAGACAACCCTCGTAAAGTAGAGATCATAGTATGGTAGTATGTCCATAAAGAACCACATTACCTCGAAAAAAGGATAAATGCTGCTGGCTTATATTTTACTTTCCTTCCTAGTTGTTATTTAAATAAGTGTAAATTCTGTGCTTCTCATTCAGGAATTTTAGTGTACTTCACCTGTTATACAGTAGGGGTTAAAAAAAAGGCTTTAAATTCCAGTCCACTAATGACACAATATGTTACCACTGTGCCACAAACACAAACTTATTTAACTCTCCCTGCTCTACCTACAGGTAACTGCCGGAAATAAAACAAACACCAACGTAAAGTGTCTTAATAGGGCATTGGGCCACCACAAGCCGTCAGAACAGCTTCAAGGCATCTTGGCACAGATTCTACACGTGTCTGGAACTTTATTGGAGGGATGCAGCACCATTCCATGAGAAATTACATCATTTGGTTTTTTGTTGATGGTGGTGGAAAACACTGTCTCAGGCACCACTCCAGAATCTCCCATAAGTGTTCAATTGTGTTGAGATCTGGTGACTGAGACAGCTATATGGTTCACATCATTTTCATGCTCATAAACCACTTGTGCCCTGTGGATGGGTCATTGTCATCCTGGAAGAGACTACTCCCAATAATAATTGTTTATTATTAATCATCTGTTTCATTAAGCTCTACTGATAATTCTTGCTATTCATTTAACACCATACAAACCACAGAGATTTGTTAACAGTCCAGCCAGGGCCTTGTCATCCAGCACTGACGCAGTATATATATATTAATTAAATACCATCCCAATAACAAAAGCAGAATCTTTTATTAGTTACACTGCTACTGCTAATGGAGATCATCGCCATGAAAAGCATCGACAATCAATATACCCAGACACTGACTAAATGCCATGAATCGCATGTAAACCATATATTTCAACTCTTAGACTGCCCAAATTCAGGGTGCTGTGCAGGTTACCTTCAAGCTGCAGCATGCTATTCATCAGCCTTAGATCGATCAAGCTGGTCACTTGTTCAATAAGGCGGACGGTGGTCCTTTCGGACAGATGGTGGGCGTTTTGCTAAAATGGTCTTTGGAGAGCTATAATAACCAAGCATCAGCTTAACTGGTCCAAATTCATTGACTCCAAGCCATTACTAATTGAGAATTAAAGGTAAACTCCTGAACTAAGGCATTTCAGTGTCACACTTCGGCAGCTACAGTTCAGCCTACAGCACAACCTTGTGGTGACTTGTGAGAACTACATAAACAAAGCAATTTAAGATGCATAGAGGCTATACAGGTATACCCCATTTAGCACGGGGGATGCAAGCAAGCAGAGTGTTAAATATAAAAGCTTACGGAGGGGTAACTTTATCATTGAACTAATAGAGATGCATTCCTTTTTAAATTTTTAAATTTTGTTTTCTGATTTTATCCCGTTCTTCCAATTTGGTATCCAATTACACCCACTATTTTCAGGTCAATCCCTCCCTCATAGAATCCCTCCCTCATAGTTCGCTGCCGTAGCCCTGTGACTGGCGGCGACGAAGGCGAAGTATCGTCTCCAAGACGGCACTTGCCAAGCCGACGACCATAACTCCGGCACCCCAGAGCCACTCCTGTGCGCAGCAAACGTCTTGTCGGCTTCCCTCCCCCCTCCCTGGGGCGGACAGCCAATTGCCGCCCCTCGGTGGCACTCCCGGCAGGGCCAACTCTGGTGTGGCCGGGGAATTGAACCCCGGTCGCCGTGACCAGTGTCGGACGTTGAAACCACTAGACCACGCGGGAGGCCCTTAGAGATGTATTCCTAATCGCATAATTACTTGCCTTTTTATTATAGCACATCGTTTAAAAATTAAAACAATCAATCCAAACTGTATATGAACCAGTAAGACGGAATCACTTTCATTCATCGTCACACATTTAGTGAACATACACATGAACACGGCAGCATTGGAATATGATTTGGGCGAGTTCAATGCCCTTTCGTTACATTTTTGCCACAGGTGATAAACAGTCAACACTGGAATGGGTTAAATGAAGCTGGATTTGTCAACCGCAGTTGTGTAAAAGTGCTATTGATGCAATGTGTGCATAATATACAGGGTACACCTGTATAATTCAGGGATATGACAAACCCATCATTCTCAAACAGTGTGTAGTAGCAGGTCCTGAAAGAGGTCCGGGTGGGTTACAAGAAGTAAGTGAAAAAATACACTCTGGTTGTTGTTTATATCATACAAACTGCAGCACTGCACATAAAGCTCCATGGCTGTTTAGAATATCTCCATTCCCTCCATGTCATTTTCATCTTAAATTCAAGGGCAGGGTTTTTTCTTGCCAAATTTGACCTTTCCTGTCATTTAGCCACAAGCCCATTCTTCTTTGACGACAACCAATATTTGTACCATCTATATGAAAGCATATACCAATAATATATATATATATATATATCGGAGCGCCACTGGGGGGTAATGCACAAGGACCGTTTTAGAGGGTGTAGGCAATGGAAGAACTCCAGAGGCAGGATTCCAAAACAAAACAATGATTTTATTAACTTATTTACAAAAACACAAAATAAAGTCGTCATCAATACTTGATAATGTTTAAGAATCTTTTTAAAACCACCAGCAAACTCCAACCATCAAACATTAACCATTAACCCTTAACCACCAAACTGCTCTCTGCTCTCTGCTCTCTGCTCTCTGCTCTCTGCTCTCTGCTCTCTGCTCTCTGCTCTCTGCTCTCTGCTCTCTGCTCTCTGCTCTCTGCTCTCTGCTCTCTGCTCTCTGCTCTCTGCTCTCTGCCCTTTTATTCAGTTCCCAAATTGACATCAGCTGCCAGCACTTCTCATTGTTTTACGTGCTTCAGGTGTGGGACTGCAGGCTGCTGGGAACTGTAGTCATCTCGGCTCTAGTGGCTCCCAAGAGTTAAAGGGGCAGGCAGCCATTTCCCCGTGCTGCCCCTTGGGATGCTACAATATGTATATTTTATTGTATAGTGCTTTTAATTTTATTGTGGAAATCCCAAAGCGCTATCTATACATAGGCAATATAGTCAATGAACATAAACATTTTATATATTGGATCAATTTACAACAAAAATATAATTGGCTCCTTAATTCAATATTGACCACCATTAAAGCACCCTTCAAAAAAAAACACACAAAACAACAGCCTCAAAAATGACCACAGAAATGAATCTACACCTCTGTGACCCAGTGTCAACAAAAACTGTATGTCGTGAGTTTAACAAAGATTATATTTATGGTAGGGCTACCATTCCGAAACCGCTAGTAACCAAGGCCAATATGCAACAATGTATAACCTGGTGTAATGAGAACAAAACCTGGAATTCTGAGCAGTGGAAGAATTTTAGGCGACCAGATGTTCCTCACAATGTTTCCCCCCCCCATATTCCAAGACAATAACCCCCCCATACACACTGATAAACAGATTCAAGAGTGAACCAGGATGATGTCACCATCCATGGCCTCCCCAATCACCAGATCTAAACATCATTGAACCTTTATTTTTAGTCATGGAACGTAGATGGAATACATTTCCACTGCCTTCATCCCTCAAAGAACGGGAGGCTTTCCTTCTTGAAGAATGGTCCAATATCCCACTAGAAACAGTTCAAAATGTGTATAACAGCATTCCAAGAAGGATTTAAGCTGTACTGAAAGCAAAGAGTGGCCCATATAATAAATATTCATATATTCATAAAATGTTCCCATTGCTTTGTCTACCCACTGTAAATCTGCCTTTTCCGTTTACTTGCACTGTACTGCTTCAGATTGGGCCTGATTGCAATAGCTAACTTTTATGGAATAACTGAATACACCTGCCCAGTACTGTCCAAAAGTGAATACAACTAACCTGCCTTATTGGGCCAATTTAATCATCTATCTACTCTACTGTACTGATTCCCAATGCTTAATATTAATTGTTGGCCATGTACCATCACTGCCAGATCCTCCATCAATTCAGGAGGGCGCACACGTAATTGGGGAAAGAAATCATAAATAAATGCATAAAAAATAAAACTTTGACCCAGGTCTGGTTGATACAAAGGACGGCTGTACACCTGGGTGAGGCTGCTCACCTGGGGTCAAAGACGGGGTCGGTGTAGATGGGGGGCGGCCGCATCACCCTGTGCTCCCTGGACAGGAAGTGGTCCTGATTGTGAGGGGCCACGAACCTTTCCTCCTTCCTGTGTCGACCTGATGAGGCCTGTACTGCAGGGCACTCTGAAGAAATGGGAGAAAATAATATTGGGCTTTTTAAAGACTTTAACGATACACAGGGAGGGCTGAGAGCCATTAAAGAATAGAAAAAAACAACTCCAAATGTGTGGGCCCAACTGAAACACTTTTTGTTCAGGTCTCACGTTGGTTAGAGAAAATCGTATGTTAAGGGGCCAAATAAGCAGATCTTTTCGGGTACTTCAAATAATGGTAAGACAAATACAACAGCACATTAAGAACAGGAAGTGTGACACAAATGAGAACAAACAAGCTGATCTGTGAGAGGCAGAAATAAAGAGCACTTGTACAACAGCTCCCTTTGAGCTGAAGAAATACATTAAAAAACAATAATGGGGGCGGAGGATAGCATAGCGGTCTAACGCACCACACTTTGGCTGGTTCGGCTTGTGTCCACCGTGAAGCACGGAAAAGGACTCTCCAGAACGTGGGTGGGCGAATTCCGTCTCGAAGGAGGCGGAGGTCACTCCCACGGAGAATTAGCTTGCCTTGTAGAGACAAGCGGCGGACTAGTGTGGGGAGGGTTAATCAAAATAAATACAGGGCGTGATTGGCAGCTTATAAAGACCTCACTTAATCTAATAGTTACATGAAATTGAAGAAAGCTTATCACACATGGTACAAAAAAAAAGCAAGGACTTGCAAGAATACAAATAAATAAATCTTAATGTGAACTGCAGCAGGGTCTAGTCAGGCAATGCTGTGGAGTAATGATAGGAGGAGGAGAATTACAAATTCAGGGCAGGGCATTGCTGTTGTTCGCCATCGTCTTCCTGAATTGTTGTGGGAAAAATCGTGCAATACAAAAAGGGTTATGAGCACGATAACTCATCCTGAATGAAGGTGCCTGCTCAACAGGTAAACAATACTTTCAAAACTCTTGGATGAGGCAACATAACTTACAGTACCCCGTACAAGGAAAATGCCACGATACGTGATGAAACGAAGTTTCACACTTTATGCTGCTCACGTGCTGCCAGAAGCAAGTACACTACTCAAATGGCAAAACTAGAATTTAACAGTGGCCTTTTTTTCCCCATGTTCCCCATGTGTCGAGACTATCTGGGCTAGGATATTGATCGCAGCTTGCTGGAGTCTGGCTACGTCGCCAGTGGAGCTCATGAAGCCATATGCTGGGTTCCTCACCATGTGCAGTATTCTCACTGGCCAGTCAGTAATCTCTTCAGTACCGTGGCTTAAAGTGTCTATTTTTGCAAGTTCTTAGGTGAAGGGAGTAGCTTAACACAGTTGGCTCTGCATTATAGCTTTAGCAGTCACTGACGAAGGGACCTGTGTTTTAAACCGTCAAGCGGTGTACTGTTATGCAGGTAATGTGTTTTAACTGATCCCTGTAGCTCCGCTACATGCAATTTATGCAATTTATTTTCATTTCCCCTTTCAAAATGAATCATTTGCACAGATCATTTTCGAAATTATTGCACAAGCAATTATGACAGCATATCCTACCACAGCATATTCAGTGCTGATATTCTCTCTTCTTTTTATCATCAAAGATGTGAAAAGGTTTCTGGCACTGCTAAAAAGGAATCAGAGCCTGCTAAAAGGTGTTACAATTCAAACAGTGGAAGCATTTGATCAACACCTTACTCAAAAACTTCAGGAAAGAGAAAACTGGGACAAAAATGCAAGATAAAAGCACTGAGGTCCGAGACACATCAGCGTGTTTAGTCCTGAATCTTAACCCCCGCTGTGGATTAGTCAGAGACCACGGGGAGTGGCTGATGACAAGAGACTAGCCACCTCACACAGAAAGCACTATCCCCACATGGACAGAGTCTACTACAATGTGTCTTCAAGGAGAAGTCAATTTCTATAGCAAAATTCATCATCCATAAATCAGAGAAAAGAACGTAAAAACGGTATGTATTCCTAAATTACTGGGAGGGAGAAAAATCAGCCTAACCTTTCACAATTGGGAAAATATGTGATGCATGGCCTATATCAGCAGACAACACCTTATTACATTTTAATATATATATAATATATGCCATTTAGCAGACGCTTTTATCCAAAGCGACTTACAGTAGTGAACGCATACATTTTTTTCAGTATATGTGGCCCCAGTGGGGATTGCACCCACAACCTAAGTGTTGCCAACGCCATGCTCTACCAACTGAGCCACAGAGAACTTATAGCAGTTATAGGATATTTCAGAGGCCCCCCGGATGGTGCAACCCGTAAAGGGACTTGCCCGGAGGTTGCCCACCGAACAGGTTGCCCATGAACAGAAAGCAATGAATTATCGTGTATGCACGTGCAACTTTCTCTTTTAAAGTGGGCAAGGAGACACAACACAGAAAAAAAGCAGATAAATAAAAGTTTAAGGCAGGGATTTCAAACTCAAATCTTGAAGGGCCATGGTGTCTGCTGGTTTTCTGTGTGTTGCAGCTTAATTTAAGACATTGACTGACTAAAGAGTACACACACCTTGTTTCCAAGGCCTAAATTGGCTGCTGATTGAAACACAAAAACCTGCAGACACTGAGGCCCTCCAGGACTTGAGATCCTGGTTTAAGGTTAAAAAGGCTAAAAGGTCTAAATGGGCAGTTCCTGGGCAGCGGATACCGTAGCATTCTAACACACCATATTTTGACTGGTCTGATTGAGTGTGCACTGCCTATCATGTACGCGGTTCGAAACCCATCTCTGCCAGACCAGCCCTGGCCGTTAGCCACGATCGGGGGCGGCGTTTGGCTGTCCGCCCCAGGGGGAGGGTGAAACGGCTCGAGTTTGCCGTGAAGCATGGAAGGGCGTCTCTAGAACGTGGGTGGGCGAATTATGTCTCAGAGGAAGCAAAGTTTGCTGCCCTCGAAGAATTAGCTTGCTCTCTCTCTAGGTCGTCCTCAAGCGGCAAACTCGTGTGGGGAGGGCAAATCTAAATAAATAGAGTATAATTGGCCACTAAATTGGGAGAAAAACAGGGGGAAAGATGGGCAGTTCTTTAACATTCCTTCTCTCACCACCTCCACTGGTGTTTTGAACAAATATGCTGCAGTGCATAACCCAGGTGGGTGGTGCTTGTTCCCTCTCTCCACAAAGAGGCAGAGGCGAGTTTCCCTCCTTTCACTGTAGAGAGCTGAGATTGTGAGATGAAACATGCTATATCGGAGGTTCTCAATCCTGGTCCAAAGAGCCACATGGTCTGCTTGTTTTTGTTTACACCTTAAAATCAGCACCCAATTTAGACCTTTTTTTAAACCAATTTTAAACCAATTGAGGTGAGTTATTATGTAGTCAACCACTATAATTGATCAATTGAAAAAAACAAAACCAGCATACCCTCTCCAGGATCAGGATTTAGAACCATGGTGCTATATAAATGCCATCCATTATCTGCCGTTATCCACTACAGAGAGCGTCCCGTACGCAATGAACGATTGACCAACTGTCGGTGACCCGTACCTTCGATGTCGAGCAGAAAACAGGTCAGCAAGTGAGGACAGACCTCCTCCAGCACGGAGCAGAAGGCATAGAACGCACCCGGGCCCTTCAGCGACAGCTGGTCCAGGAAAATCTCAGCCCGTTTCTTGCTGGTGTCGTAGCCCAGTATTTCCTTGTACTCCCCGAGAGAGAACACCTTGTCGTACACCAGGTACGGCAGCACCTTGTTCACATCCAGCTCCTTCAAGATCCTCTCCCTGTGCTGCTTGAGGATCTTGGCGGCCCACTTCTTCTTCTTCCTCCTGACGGACGGCTTCCTGTCGTTCCGCTGCTTCTTCACAAACCATTTCCTGGTCCCGCTGCCAAACATTTTTCTGTAGAAGAGGACGAGCAAGACTTCTTCCAAGGTTCTCTCGACACAGTGGTCAAGGAGAGGAAAGTACATATTTCACACAGAGAGGGTCGCCATGCCATATATTTCAAGCCCCCACCCCCACCCCCCTTTTGTTGTTGCGCTCAGTGCGTCTGGAAGAAATGTCGGCAATCTGGGCAGGGGCAGAAAGTTAGCCCTGCGCTTACAGACGCTAAGAGGATTACCATACTCTAATTAGACCGCCATAAACCGTTCTACACAGACATAGTTAGATTTGCTTTGTTCCCCCTGAACCTTGGGGGAATCTAAATTGTGCTTGCTTTTGTGCAGTGAAGTGGCACAACTTGTGACAATCAGTATTCGCCACTAGCAGTAATGCTCTATAAATGGTGACATACACAATACAGTCAAACACTTTCTCAGGGACTAATATCTCAGGGACACGGTTAATTTTTTTATTGTTAATTTTTTTATTTATAAATATTTTGGAATGTTTACCATTCAAAACCCCTTTTTTCTCGCAAACATACTATGCATACCCTTCAGCTATATGCGAAATATGATACATTTTAAAAACGTATTGTCACTTTAAAAAAATACATAGACTGGTCATTTTACACCAAAGCAAACTAAAGTCAAATGTAACATTTTTATACTCAACTAATTTTACTATACCTTATCAGATTTACCAGATGAGCCCAGGGATCCAAAATGTGTCCTCCAAATATTCTTCTATTATAGTTCCTCAAAATAGCTGGTTAGAATAACACTAGTGTATTTATTTAAAGTAATAAACTATAGCCTAGTCATTGTTGCATGTATTTTTCGGTCAGAGGGGATTTCAGGAACAAAAGCAATGAGGCCACTGGTAATTCCTAACCAACACAATGGGATTAATTCACAGGGTTTATCCTCAAAATGGATGTTTCAACTGCCATTAATGGTGATTACGAAGATTGATGTAAAGGTCTATCTTTACATGAACATGTGCAGAGCTTGAGGCAGTAACAGAAATACACTTATTTTTAAACAACTTTTTAATTCCCATGCTTTTCTTTTTCTAACCCAATTTAAAATGCCTAATTGCAACTGCCCCCATCGCAATAAATTATCGTCTTCCACCTCCAACCCGGTGGGCGCGTATGAGCGACGAAGCGGGGAACAGTCTGCCAATTGAATCGCTATGCTAGCTAACCACAGCTAGTCAAGTGTTGTCACGGTCATAATAGAGCAAGGCACTGGAGAAAAGTAAGGTAAACCATGAGAGGGAAAAATAAATGACAGAGTGAGAGAGCGAGAGAGCGAGTAAAACAGAGACGGTGAAACAAACAACAAGAGGAAGAGGAAGTACAGCAAACAAACTAATTAATGAGCCAAGTTTGTTTTCTCGTCTTTAGGTGTTGGGTTTACAAACTACCACAGGAGCCACCGTGTAACGAAATTTGGCCAATGGATCCCGCCATTAGAAGGCGCCAACGCGCCAACCAATCCAAACCCACGGAGTACACGCGGGATCGAGCACGAGCAGCGACGTCGTCTGTGGTTGTGGAGATTGGGCGAGCGAGGCCTAGCAAGTTACCGTTACGTTATTTAACTACGAGATATTATACCCATTCAATTGACTATACGATTGTTATTGTTTGAAGCCGCTTGCTGTATGCCTTTCCTGGTTAGATTACCTAGCTAGCAAGCTGCACGTAAACTTGCCATGTTTTACAACAGGATGGTTTAAGGAGCTTTTAACACGATTTTTACAGTCAAAACGTCAAAGGACTGTAAACCAACTGGGGGGATGTTTACTGATAGAAAAGCGTGGTTTTCAAACAGTGTGAATGAGGAGCTTTGTCGTCTGTGGGGTAAGATAACTAGCTACGTTTTATAGCTACGTTCCTTGAGCTAGTGATCCTAATGCCAGCGACAATGCAGAAAACGTTAGCTCGCTACGTTACTACCTTACATTTGAGTCGTTAGAAACTTAAGAAATGTGAATGTTTATTTTGGGATGCGTGCAGATGTTTTGAAGCTTGCTATTTATTGAGATGTGCTGCCATCTATTCTTTATTTAGGGGAATGACGTTTATAATGGATTTAAGTGGTTTGTGCTTAGACTTAGAAATTCTGGTCACTTGACCATACACTGCCTAATATTGATCAGTTTATTTTAAATGGAAAATGTGTGTTTGTATGAAAACAACCATGGTAAATGTAGTTTGCTATTTTTTTGTTTCAGTGTCAGAAGGTGGAGCCATTGTGAACTTAAATACAGCAGACTATCTAATCAGCGAAGATGCTTCCAGTCCTGATACGAAACGGTAACAACGACTGTCTTCTCCTTAAGGAAATGCACTCAAATGCAGAAATCAGGTGGCTTGATATTACATGTACGTAAAACGCTACAACATACTGTTCATGAACACGCGGTATAGTAACGTTAGCTACTCGTTGCGTCTTTGTTTTGTCATAAGAATTGTTATTTGATGCAATTGGTTAAACTGTAATAACGTGCTCTGGTGTCTTTAGATGCCAAAGAAACCCAACTTAGTTAAGTTTCCTATTTTGGGGCTTGTACCAACTGACAAAGTTATCTTCCGTAGCTTGGAAAATGTGGCCCATCCAGAAGCAAATCAAATCGAGATTCTATGAAATATTGCAATAAACGCCAGGCGCTGTGACCGTTGTAATATGTTTTTGTTTGAATACGTAACATGCTAAATGCCTAAATGTAACAGTATGTATGGGAAACATTAAATGATCGTGAATGAATCGTGCTGTTTTTTATTTAGGATATTTGAGAGTGCCGAGTATGCAAAGGACAGGGCGACGGTTTTCCACAGCTCAGTCCTCTCTACCTTTGCAAAGACCCAGAGCGTAGACTCTGTGTCCATCGGTCACTACGTGCTCCCCCCAGCCTGCGTCCAGCAAGGTCAGGACACATCCAAGATATTTCCACCTCAGCAGACATGGAATGGCCTGGCAAATGTTCAGACGCTGTTGTTTACTTGTTTACCATATTCACAGACACAATAGTTGACCAGAGCTTGAGGTGATAATATTTTCAGGACTTTCCAAAATTTTTGCTAAATATTAATTGTTTAGTGAACAGGTGTTCTTCACTGCATGGCTACATCTCTCCCACTCTCTGTTTTTATCTTCTAAAATCTCTTTTTAATCATCACATTACTCACAATCCAGTGCACTAAAACCATGTGTTTATCGTTTTGGAGTCACAATATAATGCAGTGCAACTAAATCTTTTTTTTCCATTTCAGAAGTAAAAGCAGCTGTCGGACGTTTCATTTGGGAGCAAGAGGTCGATCAGAATACATTAGTTTGTTGCTTATGTCTTCCACATTTTACTTTCCCGTCATACCAAATCAAATAGATTTAAAGGAGCTAAATCTGCACTGTATATACTGTACAAACAAAAAGTACATTTATATTATTTTTATCAGGTTTCACGTGGCAGAGGACATTTTAGGGGGGAAAATATGGCGTTGGAAGAAGGCTTGCTTCAGCCCCAAGATGACTATGGTATTAGAGAAGACGCAAAGATAAGGTGTGTGGACACTACACTTGATAAGAGTCCTTCAGATCCATTGTTACTGTCGTGCAGATCAGGCATGGTTCACTCTTGCCACTAGGGGTCCTCATTTGCTCAATTTAGTCCAATAACACTGGATTCCAGGTGACAGACCATCGTTCGCCATAGGCTACAGTGGATATCTATATATCTTTTAGACATATATATGTATATATTTTTCAGATTGTCTTGTATGATTTATGATGTGCCTTATGTGAAGTTACAGTTGTCCTCTCTGTTAGAACTCAACTACTGTACTTGATGTCAGTCATTTTAACAGTTCTTCAGTAAACAAATGTGGCAGCAGTCCATGCTCCATTTTATTTTTTAGATTACTACGTGTTTATAAATCCACGATCATAATGTTGGGTGGTTAATGCAGACTAGTAATGTCATCTAAAGTAACCAAACGGTTTATTAACTTGGCGTATTTACACAATTGAATGCTTTTTCTTAAGCCAAGAGGAGTCCATATTGTCAACCCCTCGAAGAGAAGATTTGCAGTGTTGCAACGTCCAACAATACCCCGTCAATAACATGGTCACAGGTAATGTGGAAATTGCCTAACAGAAAAATGTCTGTCTATTTTGTTAAATGTCTGTAAATAAACTGTCACAATCACTTAATGTCAGTTTTTAAAGACATAGTTTTGAATGCAGGGTTTCCCGTAGGAATTTTAAGTCAAGTCAAGGTTGTGTTGGGTTGTTGAAGGGGGTGGCGGATGGGGGATTATCCAACATACTCGTCATGCTCTTTTTTGACCAAGCTATGTCGCTGTTTGCTTTGCGTCTCAAATGATGACAAGAAATTTTTCCAGATTTTCAACAGATTGTTTGTTAAGCGTTGGCGTTGTTTTGCTAAGGCAGGGCGCCGTAACTTTATATTGCTATGGGAATTCCTGGAAATGAGAGCGAGCTCATTCTCATAGACATGTAGCACATTCAACAAGCACACTCAGGAAAGCTGAAACCAACAAGTTCTCATAAGATATCTTGTAAGCGCAGATACATTATTTTTGTCCCGACAAGATAAGGTTACACGGGAGCTGCTGGGTGGCTCCTGTTAAGGCACTGTTCTAGTGTGTGGATGAGCCCCACAGACAAATCCAGACTGTGCCCGTGCTGACAGTGGTCAGCAGCCCCACGGAGTGATGCATATGTAGGGAAAAGTTTGAAGACATGTACCGTTCAACATTTTAGTCAAATAAAATTAATGTTATTAATTATCACTACCATATCACAGGGTCAATCGTGACACGTAGTGATTTGGGAAAGATGATCCGGACAAACTATACAATTAATGTAGGGTATATTTATACAATATATAATGCGGACATTTGTTTGCCCATGTCCCTGTAAGACCCATATAGGAGTTGAAGGGCTTAATCTCTAGGCCCCACATCATAGAAACCATCCCATGGTGAGCCTGGTACCCTGAGATTCCAGACTTAAAGCATTCGCTGTCTGTATACAGTCCAGCTACTACAGGTATTCTAAGTCTGATTGTAGTTGAGTGGCATCAGAACTTGGAGCATTCATTGCCGGCATACAATACAGCTATTAAAGTCATTCTAAGTTCTATAGAGTAGTCTTATTGGAGCATTTGCTGCTTGCATACAGTGCAACTACTAAAGACATGCTAAGCCTGCTACTGTAGGGATGGTGCAGGACTGACTACACACCGTAGCAGGACTGATGCTGTACCCCATGCCGATGGCGGCGTGGGAACAGTCCTTGCTGCCTTGCTTCTGGCTTGTTACATCTCTCCCTTACTAGCGCCAAAGAGAAAGAAGACAGGTTGAAATGATGATTTGCACATTTATTTCAACCATAGCAAATCTCTCAAAACATATTACATAATACATATGAGAGAACCTACAAGACAAGACAGTATAACACATTCCCCAAACTAGAGTGCCCGGACCCTTCGTTAAGCAAATGATCTGCCCGAGCTCGGGTTTTACTACTTCCTCTATACGCCACTGACCAGCATAGAAAGTACTCCACCTGTTGGTTGTTCTATAAATGGCTTTTGAAATGACGGGACCAGCTGCACCAGTTCTTTCCCATATTCTGTATTTGGCCTGTTTACTGGGTTTATTGCAGGACCCTGGGAGTGGGAGAGGTTAGTGGGTGGCCCCCACTGTGAGGGTATGTGGGTTTCACTTTCACATCCAACCCTTTGATGGCTGTTTGTTCCCAGGCCAGCCATTTGTCGGATAATAGGTTCTCCAGATCACAGAACTACAGTGCAGGGAGGGAGTGAAGCTGGCTATTGAAATCGTACAGCCAGCTCTTTCCAACACTACATACAATTGGTAGTAGCTTCACCCAGGGAGGGAGCAATGCAGTCGGCCGGGTTGTCCGTGTCTCGTCACACACCAGCGACCCCCTGATGGTCAATCGGGTGCCCACAGTATGCAGGTATAAAGTAACACATGAAGTGTCTTCCTGCGAATCATGTCTGTGCAAGCTTAACTTGTAGACTGTGGTGTGTAAAGAAGTGTTGACTCGCATCACACGTTTCAGAGGAGAGCGCGTGCTTGTCTAAAGCATAGCTTAAAGTAAGATTGGGCATTCCAAATTGGGAGAAAGAGGGAAAAGCTTACTTTTTTTAAAGGTGAGGTTACATGTGTTACAGTGTATGTTTCCTTCTTCCTTCACAGGATATGTTTGCATCGATCAACTGAGGCGGTATTCGGGTGAACTACATGACTTCCTTCCAGGCCACTCTGGTTTCTTAGTGTCTAAAGCTCACAATGACAAATATAATATTACTTCAGAAAAAGAGAGTTCTCTATGGAATACTCACTGATTACCTGTCAGTTCCCTATGCCCTTCAGGTATGCAAAACTGTATATTTATAGGAAAAACGAATGGGGTTGGATAATATTTTCATGTCAAGTTTCATGTGATTTTGAATTTTAAGTACTCCACAATTACATCGTAAAATACTGCACTGCAGTTAAAAATGGGGAAAAACACCTTTTCAATAAACTTGTTTTGACATTTCTTTGAAAGGTTTTTGATTTATTTTGCAAGATTTTCTTCCTCTAAACACATTACATGGAATGGCCTCACAGCCCAAAAAAAAAAAAAAAAGTTTGTTTTGACAGAATATCAGTAAAAATCTGACCAATTTGATTTTGTTATAGATGGTACATCTTTTATATTATACCACAATTTATTATTTTTATGAAAAAAACATGTCCATCACTTCTATTTCTTTCACATTCCCCAGTAAAATGAAGTCCAAACCCTGCAGGAAAAAAAAAAGTGTTAATTACTATGGAAACACCAGAACAGCCAATTACATCATTGATGTGCCACAATGTAAAATATATCCACCAGGTTTATCTTAGATTTACCTTGTACGAGGTGTCAGTGTGTTAAGATGTTTAACCATGTAAAAGGATTGAGGGCTCTTGGCTTCTTTGTACTTTACCTTCCAGTGTGGTGGTCTGTCTTTAAATGGGTTTTCCCTGAGGTCAAGTTTTGTCATTCTGGCAAATCCAAGGATCATGTCATCTTCCAGAGATCCAATTCTATTGGACTTCATAGATAACACCTGAAGACTGGCCATGTCTGGAACAGATTGAATTCAATATTTCACACTTCATCTACATGTGGCATCTACACATACAAACGCAGGAAAACCAGATATTTGTAATTTCCATACCAACTCAACCTGAAATGGAACATTATGTTGCCCACTTGCTTATATTTTGCTGTAATACACCTGGGTGTTTTCAGGTATTTTTTTCTACTTGTATTACAGTTAATATTGACAAGAATATTTCTGGCCTGGCCTCAGCATACTTAAATTGTTTCCATTGTGTGTCATTAAACCTACCTATTGGCATATGAATTTCTTATGAACAGAATGGAACTGGTATAGTCATGACATAATATGGCATTTTAAAAGTGCCGGTGTCTCGTGGCAAGTTTTATTGTTTGCAGAACGCCTTACCGACAGAGCCTTGAGAAGTCTCACGTAGACATAATTACTTCCTTGTTCCTCAAGTGACTACTCAAAGAAGCACGTACGTTTTGCACGTTTTGGCAAAGAGTTGTTTGCGGTCACATTTCCCTATAAAGTTCATATTTGTTTTATGGAAAAAAATCAATGGGGGTTGGGGGGGGGGCACGTGTAGTGGTTAATATTTATATATATATTTTAAAACTGACCTGATAATGGTTTGGGCACATGCCGGAAGTGATTCCGGTCCAAGTTGAGGAAAACCAGTGCCTCCAGTTGATTCATGGTCTCTGGAATATCCTGCAGTTCGTTGCCAGCCAAGTTCAGCCACTGCAGCCTGCGGAGGAATCCCAGTTCAGAGGGAACGGCTGCGATTCTGTTGTCGTGAATGCCAAGTTTCCTGAGCTGTCCGAGTTGGCCAATGGAGCTCGGCAGAGAGATGAGGCCGCAGGCGGCGGCCCAGAATTCCCGCAGCTCAGCAAGGTCTCCCACTGTCTCTGGCAGCACAGTTAGGGGGTTTCGGTTCACACCCAGGAAAGTGAGATGCCTCAAGGATCCCATGGCACTGGGGAGCACAGTCAGCTGGTTGCCATCAAGCACCAGTTCTTCAAGCTTCTCCAGATGGAGAATCTCAAAAACAGGGGAAAGTGTTTAGATTTGTGATGAATTCATGATTTTATGAATTTATGAGTAGCACCCTATATAACGTATACATGCACTGGCTCCCTCCTTTCATTCATTACATTACATTTACACATTTTTAGCAGATGCTCTTATCCAGAGCGACTTACAAGATGTGCATAAATACATGGTAGGAACAATCATAGATCACGCGCAAGAGATCAGTGCAGTAATACAGCAATAGACATCATTGCAGGCAGCTGCGTACCATACCTGTAACACTGAGAAGGAAAAGGTTAGTACATTTTTTTATTACATGGAGTAAGCAGGGGTATATAGTGTTGAGCAAGTAGGCAGTGGTGATGACAATTCGCTAGGTGTACAGAATTCAGTGGTAGTGGAGTCTGAAAAGGTGGGTTTTGAGTCTTGCGGAAGATCGCAAGTGATTCGGCGATCCTGACCGATTGCGGAAGGTCATTCCACCAGCGAGGGGTCAGGACAGAGGAGACGAGACCGCGAGGAGTGGCTGCCAGGCGCCCGGAAGGATGGGGCAGTCAGTTTGCCAGAGGAGGCTGAGCGGAGGGGTCTGGTTGGGGTATAGGGAGTGATGAGTGACTGGAGGTATGGGGGAGCAGTACCTCTAGCCGCTTGAAAAGCAAGCACCAGTGATTTGAATCTGATGCGTGCTGCAATGGGGAGCCAGTGCAGAGAGGAGAGTAGAGGGGTGACATGGGTGAACTTCAGCTGGTTGAGCACCAGACGAGTAGCAGCTCATATAAATATGAACAACCATACAAGGGGACAGACAAAACAATGGAATGGAATGGAAACACTAAACAATATGAATTAACAGTTTCAATCCTTCTTGGAATGACGTTGTACATGTTTGAACTGTTTCTAGTGGGATATTAGACCATTCTTCAAGAAGGAAAGCCTCCAGTTCTTTGAGAGATGAAGGCGGTGGAAACTCTACTCTGCACTGTACATTCCAGAACTTCCCATAATTGTTAAATGACCTGGTGATTGGGGAGGTCATAGAAGGTGTTTGACTTCATCTTGGTGTTCATAAAACCACTTTTAAAATCCATTTAGCAGTGTATGGGTGCATTATTGTCTTGGAATATGGGAACATCTTGAGGAAACAATGTTTTCATCTTGGCCATAGTTCTACCGTGCAGAGTAATAATCGGACCCAATGGCTCCCATACCATAACAGATCCACCACCATGTTTAACAGTTGCGAACAGGCAATGCTGGTTGAAGGCTTCTTTTGGCTTTCTCCAAACAAATCCATCCAGATGTAGGATAGAGTAAGCTCATCAGACCATAATATGATGAGCGTTGATTTTAAAGAAGAAACATATTGGAAATTAGTATTGACATTCATATGAAAAACATGTAGAATTATTTTTAATTTGAGTCCTTTTTCATTTGGTGTTTCCATTATTTTGTCTACCCCCTGCAACCCGAACATGGGCCCGATGAGACCAGGGCCCATATTCATAAAGCGTCTCAGAGTAGCAGTGCTGATCTAGGATCAGGTTTTCCCTGTCCACATCCTAACCTTATCCATTATGAGCTAAAAGGCCAAACTGATCCTAGATCAGGGCCTGTATTCATAAAGCGTCTCAGAGTAGCAGTGCTGATCTAGGGTCAGGTTTTCCCTGTCCACATCCTAACCTTATCCATTATGAGCTAAAAGGCCAAACTGATCCTAGATCAGGGCCTGTATTCATAAAGCGTCTCAGAGTAGCAGTGCTGATCTAGGGTCAGGTTTTCCCTGTCCACATCCTAACCTTATCCATTATGAGCTCAAAATGGCTCGATTCAGCCACCGACTGTCGGGGGGAAATGCCAGTTATTGTTGCTTTAAATGATGAGATTACACAACGTTTGTGATAGTGGGTCTGTTAAACATGGATTTGAATACTTTCTCGGAATGCTCTAATATAGTACAATGAATGGTAACGTTGGTAACGGCCACAATATGTTGGTTGAGAAATTACCACGCTTCTTACAGGTTGCGCAAACGTTGCATCAAATTGCCAATACTATCTACAGCTTTCCTGTCTTACCTCACTTGGTGGCAACAGAAGGTGGTTGTCATTTAGCAGCAGTCTTTTTAAATGTGTTAATTTTGACACAGAGGCTGGGAGTACAACCAGTTCGCGATGACTAATATTTAACCATTCCGATCCTTTAGACTCACATTCAGCTAACAACTCATCCACGTCGTTTGTTTCCATGCTAATAATTATAGATGGTTAGCTAACATTAGCCAAAACAAATACCCATTCTAACCTCTGTTCGTAAATTAACGCCAACTTCTAATGTTGGCCATTTCCATAGAAACCCCCCTCCCTCCTGCCCCACAGCAAGACTGATCAATAACTTCCGGGTCTTTGACGTAAATAAAGTGGAGCTATGATTCCAGCAGCGATTGTAGAAGATAAATGTAGATAGCTAGCTAACTTTAAAGTTGGTGCAAAGTGCAGTTATGCACAGTGATGTAACGTTACAGTTGTAGCAAGAATTTTCAGGTGAATATGTGCAAATGTACCCACAATTGAGTGGACCAGAGTGTACTGTCTAGTTACAGGACGGAAGTAAGGTGATATTTCTGTAACCAATCACGTCGTGGATTCCACGGAACACCGTAATGTTAGTAATAAACGTGCATTTTCGCGTATAAGTGTGCAACACGGATAGCTTGCAATCGCTTAAAAATGGCTTGCCCTCGTTTAATTTACTGCAAATATTGCACGTTTTCAGTTTTGCTACAAACGAAACATTTCTAGTTAAGCAACCTCTCTATAAAATAGACTTTAATTTTCAAAGTCAATGCTGCTAACGTTTAAAAAAACAGAGGTTGTGTTGTGTCCTCTTACTCGGTTATTTACATGTGCAAACCTGACATGTATTAGCTTGATAGTTAGCTAACCATTAAATTGCACAAGTTCCAACAGTTTTTGGGGGGGTTTTCAACAGGAAATTGTACTTTGAGCCCTTGTCTATCTGTCTGCAGTGTCCTGTTCCGAACATCCCAGTTTCTCAAATAATCAGGATTGCCGATATGG
The DNA here is from genome assembly GCA_029706075.1 of Aldrovandia affinis. NCBI lineage: Eukaryota > Metazoa > Chordata > Actinopteri > Notacanthiformes > Halosauridae > Aldrovandia > Aldrovandia affinis. The sequence continues at coordinate 3,806,384 of JAINUG010000003.1, read as the reverse complement.
ATAAAGAAAATCTGTCCGTGGTGCTGCATTCGCCAGGCGATCTCAGATTGGTACTGTACTGTGATTCTGCTAGACCATGATTTGCACGGACTCTGACCTGCAAAGCACCTTGCTCACACATCTTAATGTCTTTCTAGTAGTTTGCTAATTCATTTCAAACTTGACTGTATTAAAGCGTTAGCAAGTGTTTCGGATTGTATGAACTTTAATTGTAGTCTTATTAATTCAAACAAATATTTTATTTATTCTTTATTTTATTTATTTAAAAGGGACAGCACATAGTAATGAACATATCTGCAAAATGCGTCAAAGGGTACAATGAGAGTTTTCATCTGTAGTCTCTTAAATAATTCATAGCTTCTTCTGAAAGTAGCTAGTTAAGTACTAATAAGCATGCCACAATCCGCAGCTCCAGTAGAATTACAGCACTTCTAATTCGTTTTACAACTGCAATTGATCTGATTTTACTGTGAATTTTCTTATCAGGAACATCGTCCTATTCCTGAACCAGGTCCAAACGGTACGTTGGCCATAAAAATAACTATTGAAACAACGTTTGTTTACCTATAAAGATACTGTATATGATTACAGTGTTAAAGTGAAGTTATGATAAGATATTTGGATTTCTGGGATGGTGCCAACTAGGAAATAAGGATGAAAATTGGATTTCCCGAAAGGTGCAATAAAATCGCTTGTGTCACCTGGTTTCTGTTTGAATGCATGGGGGATTAACTTTGGACCCATTGCGTAAATTTAGCAACTTGCCAGTGAGTTATCTTCTCATCATTTAAATAAATGTAAGTGTTTTTCCACATTTCAATGTCAGCTGTATGGGGAGATGGGAGGGTCACATGATTTGTAATGGTGCAATTGCAGTTTGAAAAAGGCAAGTTTTCAAACCCATTACTCACATTTACATGCATTTTCTGCGATCCATCTCTTATGAAAGTGTAGACTGACAAATATATAATGACATTTTTTAATGTCAAAACAACTGCAAGCACTGTCACTAGTGCTATGCATGTAACAGGTGCAGAGTTTAATCTAACTGGTGTGACTGTCAATTGAAAGAATTATACACAGTAAAGTTATTTCATTTTATTCATGTGTATCTGTGGGTCCTGACCCATAGTTTGGGAACCTCTGTGTTGTATAGTGCTTGACGGCCACAGGGCTCTTCTCTTTGTGTTGCCAGAGGTGCTGCTGCAGATGCACTCTGTTGGGATCTGTGGCTCGGACGTGCACTACTGGCAGCACGGACGTATCGGCAGCTTTGAGGTGAAGAAGCCGATGGTGCTGGGGCATGAAGCCGCAGGCCGTGTGGTGAGAGTGGGTACAGAGGTCAAGCACCTCCAGCCAGGTTAGTACCTACCACACAAACCTGTGGGCAGTGTCTCTAGCATACTCCTTCAATCCCATATTAACCCCATTGCCTGGCGTACTCTTTATTAACATGATTGTAGCACGATTGGATAGCAATGCAAGAGCCCTAAAATGAAAACACTGGATAATATAGCATTGCTATTTCAGAATGTAGAATCGAAGGTTGCACATACAGAAATTGAATGTGGGTCAAGACATTTCGTTGTCTTTGGCAGACAGGATCCAAGGAGAGTGAAAGGAAACACGCTTTAATGGTTTAAAATTAAAACAGATTACACTAGATTACATTTGTTTATAATGGAAGTTTTCTATTGGCATTTCATGAATGCTTTTTCTATGTTACTGTGTTTAATTATATAGGTGATCGCGTAGCCATCGAGCCTGGGGTGCCTCGCGAGATGGACGAGTTCTTCAAAACAGGGAACTACAACCTGTCCCCCACCATCTTCTTCTGTGCCACGCCCCCAGATGATGGAAGCCTGTGTAGATACTACAAACACAGCGCCAACTTCTGTTACAAGTCAGCGATCTGCCCTAAACATTACAATTAACCTGTGCAGATACTACAGACACAGTGCCAGTTTCTGTCACGTGTCTGTTAATGCCCTAAATGTTACAATTGTGTAGAGTTTTGATCAGAGAAGTGGGTTTACAAATATGCACCCTGCTGAAGGGGCTTATCCCTGGCTTGTCCAGGATTTGAACTCGAGCGACACACCTAGAACACTGGCCACTTCTCAACATTATTTTAATCCCACTAAGTTTCTCTGACACAAGTGGCAGCTCTTCAGAAGCGCTTTTCATTTTACAATATCAAAGTGCTGTATAGTAGTATGCATGAGTAGTACATGCACGTATGTCCAGTTTGTGTCGTATGAACCTGTATCTGCATCTGACTGTGCTAACAGGCTGCCTGATGGTTTGACCTTTGAGGAAGGGGCACTGATCGAGCCCCTGTCCGTGGGCATCCATGCCTGCCGCAGGGCTGGCGTGACTCTGGGAAGCACCGCGCTGATCTGTGGTGCAGGTAAACTATGATTCATAGGCCATTGGCCGTCCACAAGCTGCATTTCCAGTCAAGCCAGCGCAGTCCGTGTACAAGCTGGAGCACATTCACACCTAAGGCCAGATTTTCGGCTTGTTTGTTTGTCTGCCGCCAGGCCCCAGAGAAGCCGACGTCATTCCAAATCCCTTCCTGGGTGTTAATGGCATACTTAAGTTTAAAGATGGCCGCTAACGTCCGTATATTGATAAGCTGCCTGTGATAACCCCGCCTTTGACCTTGACCGTGCCCCTTAACCCGACAGACCTAATGAGGACAATTGGGGATTGGAAAGGCCAAAAGCATGTCGATATGAGTGCAAATATTCCCGACCTGCTGGCAAAATGTGGTCAATAAGTAGGTCAGAGTGAGCAACGTCTCTCTTCTCCACTACCCATGAGGCAAAGACAAGGGGTGCATTGGAATTCCACCCCTCTGTGGTCATGGTGGGGCCGAATATGACTCGAGGCATGTATCATTCCCTTAGCATGATTTCCTTCAGCAGTCTTCTTACTCCACACAGAATAATATAGCCAACTAAACTTGTCAGCGACAGCTTCTCACCTTTAGAGACCATACTCATTAGAGACATACTCATCCACGCATAGTGACGCACATCAACAAAACAGTGATTCCCTCGTAGATGAAATCTCAGCCTCAGAGGGTTTCTGGGAAGGGGTGAGGTTTCCAGGCCATTAAAAGTGCATTCCTCTGCATACTTCTTCACTGGAAGTGATGAACAATGCTGAAGAAATGCGTGACGTCTTGTTTTATGCACACAATTATGTCAATGACATCCTTCATTGTCCATTTTATTGTTCAATGAAGATGCTCTTTGCCCTGGTCTGATTTATCCATTGTTAGGTTTTGCTTTTATTGTTCTGGGAAGATAGTCTTTGCACAGACTTTATCTGTGGTAACACCCTTTCTCCAAATTTCATCACAGGACCGATTGGGCTGGTCTGTTTGCTGGTTGCCAAGGCCATGGGTGCATCACAGGTGGTAATAAGTGGTACGTGAAGGAAATCTGAGGGGCATCAATCCAAACAATTACTTATTTTTTCCAATGGTTCCAATACTTTACTCGTAGGGTGCTTTTATTAGAGGGTGCCTCTAATTTTTACTACAACTACAAATTGAAACTATAACTGAAATCTGAGAGCAGTGAAATAACAAATTAATGTATGACAGGCAGTGTCCCACCTAGGATTTGAACTTGCAACCTCTGAGGTACAGAGCCTAGTTCCCTAACCATTATAATACACTCTTGAAAACTATGATTCATTGCTCCATCTGCCCTGTGACTGAACCCTACGTATTGTGGCCAGTGGGGCAGGTGTGTGTCACACCCTCGTTCCAGGTGAGGGTAGAACTAGCCACCAGACCTAGAATAAGACTCAATGATGGCAAGGACATATACCAGGACACATATAGTGCAAAGGCGTTTCTCTACAGTAGTACAGAGTGTGTGTCCTTTGGGGTGGGGCGACACTCACGGACCTTTGCAGAGGGCGTAGGCAGTTAAATAACTCAGAGGAGGCAGTAATACAAACAAAATTATAATTTATTAACAGAATCTTGACAAACGCAGAAAGGGTGGGGTCTTTGGGGGAATTCAAACAATCCTTGTTCGTTGTCGTTATCTGTAATCCAATCCACATCCAAGCCAGTTCCTTACACAGTCCAAAAGTCGGTACACAAAACAGGGTCCTCAAAACAAACCAAAACAAACCAAACCAAACCAAACCAAACCAAACCAAACCACAATCCTCTCCAAAACACTCACCCCTCTCCAATACACCAACCTACTCCTTCCCAGTGTGATACAAATCAGTTCTTTAAATAGGCCTCCAAATGGCTTTCAGCTGTTCGTAGTCCCAATTGCTTGACTTTGTTCAGTTGCGGGATTGCGGGCTGCTGGGAAATTTAGGTTTTTTCCTCTCCAGTGGCTCCCAAGAATTAAAGGGCCAGGCAGCCATTTTCCAGTGCAGCCCCTTGGGACTCCACAATATATATATATATATATTTGTATGTGCCCTCCATACTACTGTTGATATAAACAGTGCCTTGCAAAAGTACTCAGACTCTTGCACAATTTTCACATTTTGTTGCTTTCATTCTTGACACTTTAACCCCTTGTTGACGATTGCTGCAAATTAGCCTCAAACCCCTTAAGACCTTAATACAGCAAAACATTTATTTAAAATTTTTTTTTAATTCAGGCAATAAGGGGTTAATTTAGGAACTAATATCTGTTATAAATACAACCTACTCCACACTTTGTAAAAATGCTGATTGCAAAACTATTCAAACCCTGTGCTCTGGCAGCTGTAAATTAATGCAGGTGGAAAACAATGAGTTGATTGACCTGTCTGTGTGCATAACAGTGATTGTCACGATTTCAGGATTAAAAACACCTGTCATTGTGAGGACCATTGGTCGGGTAGTGAGTTTGAAGGAAAGACACAGAAATTAAGACCAAAGATCTTTCTCAGAAAGCCATGGATATGGTTATCAAAAGGCATAGATTAGGAGAAGGATACACAAAAACATCTAAGGGTTTGGACATCCAGGTGATCACTGTTGGCTCAATAATCAAGAAGTGGAAGCTGCATCATAAAATAATTTAATGTGTCAAGGGAACAAGTGTTGAAAAGCATGACTGCATATGGCAAACAAGGAAAAAGCTGAATCTGGAACATGGAACAGTGGTCTCAAGTCAAAGCTCACTGACAGGGATAGAGAATAAATACAAAGCCATTGTAAGTGATCACCATCCTATGGTGAAGCATTTATATCCTGATGGGAGTAATCTCTTCCAGGATGACAATTCCCCCCATCAACAGGCCACGAGTGGTCACTGAATGGTTTAATGAGCATGAAAACAATGTAAACCATATGCCATGGCCATCTCAGTCACCAGATCTCAACCCAATTGAACACTTGTGGCAGATTCTGGAGCGGCACTCGAGACAGCGTTTTCCACCACCTTCAACAAAACAACAAATGATGGCTTTGTGGAAGAATGGTGTTGCATCCCTCCAAGAGTTCCAGACACTTGTACAATCTATACCAATGTGCATTGAAGCTGTTCTGGCTTGTGGTGGCCCAACGCCCTATTAAGACACTTTATATTACATTATTTACAATGATTAAACCAGCAATTCACATACTCAGTCAAACATGAGCTCCTCCACACTCCTCCATACCACATCCATTGGCCCCCCATATCCATGTAAAGCCCTCCCACAGGAGTCTCTGACCATAGCCAATAGGGGGAACAGTACAGTACATACACATATTAACTGACACATATGAACTGCTTTAACTCCTATACACATCATTTGAATTGCTAATTACAGTGTCCTTTCTGTCCCTCCTAAACTAGACCTGTCTGATGAACGTCTAGCGATGGCCAAGGAGCTGGGCGCCGACTTCCCCCTGCAGGTGAAGATGGGGGACATGCCAGAGGAGCTGGCCAGGAACGTGGAGGGGCAGCTGGGCGGACAGCCCCATGTCACCATCGAGTGCACCGGGGTGGAGAGCAGTGTCCAGACGGCGATATACGTGAGTGAGCCCAAATCCACAGGGTTCAGTGAGAGGTCCCAAACCCACAGTGTGAGTGGGTCCAAACCCGCAGTGTGAGTGGTCCCAAACACACAGGGTTCAGTGAGAGGACAGAGCGGTGATGTGCCGGAACCCTAGCTCAGTTTCCAGGTGTCAGAATCGCTGGCAGCTTTCTGTTAATTAGATGTTAAATGCACCCATTCAATGTTGAGAAAATGGGTACGAAATTATAGCAGGTTAGACAAAATAATAGAAACACCAAACAATATATAAATATTTATTAACTAATAAGGAGTGGGGCAGTATCATCTGCAAATGTAACTATTTTGCTACGAACGTCCATATCAAGATTATTTATGTAAATAAGGAAGAGCAGAGGTCCCAGCACCAATCCCTGCGGGACACCACTGCCCACAGCACCGAGGTCAGATACAGCCCCACCTACTGTTACTCTTTGTATTCGCCCTTGCAGCCAATTATGAACCCACTCTGAAACTAGTCCTGCAATTCCTACTGAATTCATTTTAGCAACTTTCTGAAAGTCCAAATATATAATATCATAAGCCTGGTTCAGGTCAGCACACTTTGTAGCCTCTTCAAAAAGTCCAGGAGGTTTGTTAGGCATGACCTCCCTTTGAGAAAACCATGTTGGCTCTCCCTTAAAATACTATAATTTTTCAAGAATGATTCCAACTTATCCCTAATAATACATTCCAGCATTTTACATGCGATGCAAGTTAAACTGACAGGGCTATAGTACCCTGGGTCAGTATATATATCTTCTTAAATATTGGAATTATACTACCCTGCTTCCAGTCATCTGGTATTTCTCCAGTGATTATGGATTGAATGAAAATATCTGTCAATGGTTTATATATAATTTCCCCAAGTTCTTTGAGCCTGCTGCCTTATTTGTCTTAAGTTTTTGTCGTTTTTGTAGTACTTCTACGTCCCTTATCTCAAAGTCCTCCAAAACATTCTGTACCTTGTCTATACATTTAGGCGTATTTATAACCTCTTCAACAGTTTGATCAACACTTATTTTATGCTAACAGAACTTCTCTAAATGTAAAGCTCTCAACAAAGTAATTGTTTAGTGTGTTAGCAATATCCTTATTATTATAAACCAAAGTTCCTTCCTTATTCTTAATGCACTTAACCTCATCCTTAACTTTCCTTTTTCGACTACAATATTGAAAAAAACTTCTCAGGATTACTTTTTGCATCTTGGGAAATTTTAATTTCAAAACGCCTTTTAGCTGATCTTATTTCCTTTTTAACCTTAGCCCGCATATTACAATAATCGAACTTGTTTCTCTCTGAGTTATTCTTTTTATATACTCTGTACAGTCGCTTCTTTTGTCTCAAAATCTCCCGTAAAGATTTAGTCATCCACTAAGGAGACAGTTTTTTCATCCTATTTTTCCTTACTTTTGGGATGAATTTACACTGTACATCTAAAATAACCCTTTTAAATATAGTCCATTTTTCATTCACAGTTCTGAAATCTATACGTTTTACCCAATCTATATTACTTAAATTCTCTCCCATTTTATTAAAGTCAGCTTCAAGAGCTAGAGGAGGCTGTCTTAACTTGCCCAAAAATATCAAAATAACTGCACTGTGGTCACTTGCCCCTAGTGGTTCTCCTACCTCTGTGCTGCAAATTCTATCAGGATTGTTACACAAAACCAGATCCAGTATTGATTTCCCTCTTGTAGGCTGAGTAACAGACTGTACCAAAAAGCAGTCATCTAAAAACTCCTCTTCACATTTGCCCTGACCTGTCACTATCTCCCAATTTATAGAGGGGTAATTGAAGTTGCCAATTATTATCGTCTCTTTCAACACAGATTTGTTTTATGTTACCAAAGAGCGTACTATTTATGTTACTGTCTGAAGCTGGAGGTCTATAGCATACTCCTATATTAAGGCCCTTCTCATGATCTCCCAGTAATCTAATCCAGATGTCCTCACAAGAAACGAATGGGTTTATACCTGGAATTTCCTGCACATTAAGATTGTCTTTCACATGAAGGGCCACTCCCCCTCCTCTTTTATTAGTTATATCCTGTCATAACCCCCATTCAACATGACAGCCTCCAATTCCAATTTTTTTTTTATGCCTCTCGCATTTAAACACATGAACTTCAGAGCCTTACTCACACTTACGTTGTCCTTCCCCTCCACACATAACTGTGCCAAACCACCTCTATTCACATTATGATCCCAAAAATCTTTATTAATTATATCCTCAGATTTATTATACTCTGCCCTGGTATCTTCCATCTGGGCAGTCTGTACCTCCCTATCCATAATACTACTACTACTAATTTCCCTCCCTGCCCCCCCAGTCCCTAGTTTAAATATTCCTCCGCTACCCTGAGCATACGCTGGCCCAATGCATCTGTACCCCTCCGGTTCAAGTGTAGCCTGTCCCACTTGTACAGGTCACCCCTGTTCCAAAAGGAGTCCCAGTGCCCCATAAACCTGTACCCTTCTTTCCTACACCAGGTTTGTAGCCACGTGTTAAATCTCCATGTAGAATTCTGCTTGCCTTTGCTAGCATGTGGTACTGGCAGAATTCCAGAGAAGACCACCATGGAGGTTCTGCCCCTTAACTCCCCTGATCCTAATTCTATAAATTTGTTGGGCCCTCGGGGAGGCCGGCAGTGGCAGGCAAGGAGAGGACCTCCAGCAGGCTCTCAAGGGCAGCCTGGAGAGTCATAGTTGCCTGGGGAGCCTGGACTGGTTGTGGGCCCTCAGGGAGGCCGGTGACGGAGGTCTGTGGGGGTGCATGACCGGGTCTTAGGGCCTTCCTCTCCTCCTCAGTCAGGGAGAGGAGAAGCCGGTGGGCAGTGTCATTCATTGGTGCGGGACAGTGGGGCCAATGATGACCGTCGCTTTCACAGCTTCCGCACCAATTGGTGTCCCGCACTGGGCACACAGACAGTCTGGCTCCCCACACCACTCACAATAGAGGAAATCCTCATCAGCTCTTCCCATGGGCCCCTGCCTCCGGATTCCTCCAATGGAAGGTCTACTGGAACAGTAAAGGGCAGGCAGTGCTGGGGCCAGAGAACGGGCTCTAGCACCTCCTTCCCACCCATAGGCTCTTCTGCCCGGGCAAAGCCCACCGCCAGATCAAGGAGGTCTGCCATCCACTCTTCCGGGCAGGCCTCCAGGTCCTCCCAGGAAACAGCCTGGTCCTCCGGGGGCCACTCCCAGGCTCTGGGCTTGGTCTGCCTCTTTACCTTGTGGCCCTTTCTGTTCGGCATTTTTTTTTTTTTTTTTTAAGGGGGGGAAAAGAAGCGAAAAATATGCCTGCATTCTCCACCACATGTAGCAAGGTGGCAGGGGTGGCCATCATGCCAGGTGGTGAGTGGATGAAAGACCAACAGAAACTAAGGTTCAATAGGCCAACGGCCAATTTATTTATTTTTTTACAATGAAAGAAAACACAAAGATAAAGTATTTAACTCAAAACCGATTCAATCGAGGGAAACAGTAACAAAAAAAACAGCACTTCTGCCTCCATACCCCAAAACATCTTCCCCAGGCATGGCAGGCTGTGCTTTTATAATGGCCTAATGAAGGCAATGCCTCACAGCTGAGTTGATTGCTCATTAGCCTCAGGTGAGCCTGCTTGTAAGTGAGGCCGCTGCTGTCCAAGGCCCTGTAGTCCTCTCCAGGCTGTGGGAGGGAACAGGAACACCTGACAGCAGCCAAAAGGGAGGTGCAGCCCTCTCTACTCCTCCCTCCACCTCTCCCAGTGTCACAGCATACTAATACGTTCCTGGAACTCTACAAATCCTGCAAGGCAGTCGAGACTAGCAAGTTGGGCTTCAAGATCAAGAATCTTGCTCTCGAGATGCTTCACAAGCTGGCAACGGTCGCAGATGAAACCCTCCTGGAAGTCTCCTTCCAGAAATGCAATCATCCTGCAACACTCGCACTGCACTGCCAATGGCCATATTTATACCCCTAAATATATGTATTGCTCTCCCTGCACTGAACGAATTACTGCCAAAACAGAGACACCAAGTCGATAAAAATACTATACACCGAGGTGGTTCCGAACAGTCAGGTGCAGAAATTTCTAAATGGAAACAACACTTAAAGCTAACTAGAAAACATTCAGTCTGGTTGTCTGTAGCAAGAGAGCTAGTAGCAGCCAACCGAAACAGCTATACGCTCAACGCTTGAAATATAACAATTAAATTTAAGCCAACAAAAGCGAGTTAGCTATACTAGAGGGTGAAAAACCACAAAAACCTCGCATCAGCTGGGTGAAATGCCAAATCGGTAACTTTTTAACAAGCTTTCCGAAGCTAGACAGGGAAAAAATAGAAAATTCCCTCTCTCTCCCCCCTAACGGTGACAAACGTTTACCTTAAGAGCAAATCTTTTATCCTTTTACCCTTTCTGATGACAAAACGCCGAACCCTAAGCAACAATACAAAAGACAATCCCAATAAAATCACAACAGCAACAAACAATTTGCTCAAACTCTCCACACATATGACACAGCAGTCCCGTCAGGCAAAGTGATTTCCCGTCAAGCAGGTAATTAGTATTGAGATTAATATGAAACACTTCTGTAGAATCCTTTTTAATTGTGATGTGTCCTTTTTCATTGAGGTGTCCATTATTTTGTCTTCCCCCTGTAGATTTTCACTGGAATTTCTTTTTTCTTTGTTTCATATTTTTTCCCGTGTTTCTCCCAATTTAGTAGCCAATTACCCTCTATTTATTTGGATTTGCCCTCCCCCACAAACTCACCGCCCGTCCTCCGGATCAGGCAAATTCCCTGAGGCCAGTGATAATCCGCCTCCTCTGAGATGGAACTCACCCACCTAAATTGACACCCTTTGCGCTTCTCGGCGAGTTTGTGCCGGCTCACCCTCCCCCTTCCCCCTGGGGTGGACAGACAAATGCCGCCCCTGGTCGGGGCTCCCGGCCAGGGCCAGTCTGGGACAGTCGGGTTTCAAACCGTGACCACAATAGGCAGCTCACACTCACAAAGCACCAGTCAATGCGAGCGTGTTAGAATGCTATGCTATTCAAGGTCCCCCTGGAATTTATTTTTGATTCCTCTCACGGCCTTGTAAGTTGTAAAAAAAAAAGTCAGTTTGAGAGTAGAGGCAGGATTACATTTTATCTGCACTCCTAATGATAAGGACAGTATACGTTGCCTCATGCTGGAAATTCATAACCTATCTTACACAAATATGATACTTAATCAATTTGTTGTATTGTTTTCATCAGACAATGTGGACTTTGTTGCCAATTCCAGGTTATTTCGAACAAGGATGGGATTTTTGTTCAGTCATTGCAAGTTCAGTGACCAGTGTTATTGAATTATTTTATCTTCAACTGGAAAGTCAGCTGGCATCAGTGGCTGCTTGCACAGGTAATGATCACATTCTAGCCTTTTTTAATTGAGCAACAAATAGTGTATCTCAAGACACAATAGGGGGGCCTGCCACAGGCCGGTTTTTGCATACGTTTTTCTTAAAAAAAGAAGACAATCCCTTTTTCCAATTATGCATTTTAAGTTACTATATAAGATTGGATGTAACAATAAAACTCAAATGTTTCATATTTGAACCCCTGAAATTAGCCCCATGGTTTGTGAAATAGTTAGCATTGTTATTCTTGACTGTTTCTGCTGAAAAAAGTCCTTGACATTTTGCATGGTATTTAAGACTGTCAAAAGATTATTCCTGCCACTTATACGTTTCCAGCAGAGCACTGACTGTTGATTAGAGCAGTGGTCTCAAACTCAATGCCATGGAGGGCCATGTGTATGCTGGTTTTTACTCCAGCTTCCGCTCTTGATTAGATAATAAGTTCCATTATTTGCTCAATTATCCTGTTGGCTTGCACATAAAGTGAAATTAGTCATTTTTGTTATCTAAATAACAATTGTTGCCTTTATTCGGTTGTGCTTTAACTTGAAAAATGCACAGAGGTACATGCATATGACTGAATTAGTTGGAATGAAAACCTGAACACACAGCCCTTGATGGTACAGAGTTTGAGACCTCTGGGTTAGATAAAATACCTGCAGCCACTGCGGCCTATAGGACTGAGAGTTGACCATGTTGGATGTAATTCTGTAACAGCTTCATGTCAGATTATACATAACTACAGAATGTTTGATTAACGTGCACCTTACATTTAAGCATGTATCCAGACATGAAAGCGTCTGATTGGTTCCCGCTGATAGGCCACCCGTCCAGGAGGAGTGGTGGTTCTAGTGGGTCTGGGCTCTGAGATGGCCACCGTCCCCCTCCTCAACGCTGCGGTCAGAGAAGTGGACATCCGAGGAGTCTTCCGCTACCGCAACACGTAAATATACTCCATGAGGTCCTCCTCTTCACACGCAACAGGGTGTGTTGGTTGTGCCTTAAAATCAGCAACCAATTCAGACCCAATAAACCATGTGAGGTAACTGCTTTAATAGATCAATATGTGCTGAGTGACACCATCACTGTTCTAGAGCAGGTGTGCCCAATCTTAACCAAGAAGAGCCAGTGTGGGTGCAGGCTTTTGTTCTAGCCCAGCACTACACCACCTGATTCAACTAATCCACAATCATGGTCTTCAATCAAGGACTTGGTTAGCTGAATCAGGTGTTTTAGTACTGGGATCGAACAAAAACCTGCACCCACACCAGCCCTTCTTTGATAAGATTGGATACCCCCGTCCTAGAATGAGAGTCCAACGTCTTAATACAGCCTGCTAATTATGTGTGTCTGTTCACGTGTCCTCCAGACCTGGGTCAAAGGACATTGGCGCTCTCATTGTTTGTGGCCTCATTGGCTGTGCACTCATTGGCTGTGCACTCATTGGCTGTGCTTGTGCTCTTCCAGGTGGCCAATGGCCATTGCGATGCTGGCCTCCAAGCAGGTGAACGTCAAGCCCCTGGTGACGCACCGCTTTCCACTGGAGCAGGCCGTGCAGGCCTTTGAGACCACGCGCCAGGGCCTGGGGGTGAAGGTCATGCTCAAGTGTGACAAAAGTGACCAGAACCCATAAGCGGGAGCGTGGACTGGGGCTACTGTCGCAAAGTGCCACGAGGCTACCATCCCGCGGGGCCTTCGCCGTAGCGCCGAAATACCAAGCCCCTGCCCCCCCCTTAAGCTTTTTCCATTTCAAATTTAAGAAATTGTTTAGTGAAGTTTTTGTTGAATGAAGAAGGTCTGGGCCCGTATTCACAAAGCATTTTATGGGTAAAAGTTGGTCCTAACTCCGCAATTTAGGAGCAACTCCGAAAAATAATGGGCGTGTCACTCATAAATTGACTCCTAACTTTTTGGGATAAGACTATTTCACACAGGGTTTGAGAGCTAAAAACAGCTCCTAAGTCCAGGAGAAGTTAGAAGCAGTCAAGAGGACTTCTAAGTCGCTAAAGACCTACTCACGGCAATCCGAAAATCTGCTGCTGCCTGCAATTGTTGTCGCAATCGCAACACTGGAACACTGGAGATATTGACCCCTCAATCGCGAGGGTATTATATATATAATATTATATATATTATATATAGATACCCACTGATTGTTTACGAGATGCAGACATGTAACCAATTGATTAGTCAGTATTCTTGGTTTCATGTTAAATCAGTGACACGTAGCCTACATTTGTATTTTAGAATCTTTATTAGAAAATAATAGGGGTGCATCGGATCATTTTTCGATCAGCAAAAAAAAAAAACGGGACCAAAGGCGCGTTTCCACCAAAAATGACAAGGAACTATTCTCAAGGAATTGAATGAATGATAATTTCAGTTTTTCAATTTAAGTTATTTCACTTTATTTGAAAATACATTTTTAGATTCAGTACGCCTTAGGCGATTTAACTAGGGTGGTCTTATGCCTGAATTAATTTAATAGAAAATTTAAAGATCGCTAATGTTTAAATTTTATTTAATTCGGTCGCGTTTCTAAAAACCTGCCTCCCAGAAAGGCATTTAGTATGAAAAACAAAGCAAACCAAAACATACATGGTTGTCTATCTCTTCGCTGTAACTCTGCATCGAGATTTAGGGAATTGTTACTTTAAAACGTGACAGTGGCAGAAAAACTATTTCTCTATGATGGTTCAATTGAGCTATTAATCCGTCCCATCCCCTATATCAGCCAATCGCTGTGGGCATTCTGAGTAAGCTCGTTCATGAGAAACAACGTCATCCATAGCAACGACGTCAACCCCACCCTCACTCTTAGCTTGAAAATTCTAGGAATTCCTTAGTATGAGTTTGTCTTTGCAGCTTTGTGAATAGGTTTTAAGGTGGGACTCCTAACTAAAAGGTTTTAGTGCGATTTAGAAGTACTCCTAGTGGGAAGATAAAATTATTTGTGAATACGGGCCCTGAAGTGAACACAGTGTTTAGAGTGTTTGTTTGGTATTGTGTAGAATCTGATTTAGCCCCCCCCCACACTTTTGTCAAGTCAAAACACACTCTCTAAATGTGTGACAACTGCAAACGCTGCCTTAAAACCAATAAGCATAAAACAAACTAGGTTTTAAGTGTAACGTGTATCCCTCTCTGAAATCTTGGTCATTATTGAAATTTCTATGACTAATAACCTCAGCTGCAGGAAATAAATGATTCCCAGGCCTACAACATAAAACTTGGACTCACTGACTTCCTTGTGTTGTTCTACATCTGTGTGGCTAATGAACCAGGAAATGAACTAGTCTGTGAACTTGTCCCTCAGAAAGTAGGGGAGATTCCATTTTGTGTGAGACAGTGTGCTCACGTGCTTTGGTAATTAGTTCCTGAGATTGCAAAATGTAAAAAAGCTTAATGTGCTTAGTGCTTTCAGATTTTTTATCTTTGCCACTCAGTAAAGGTGAAATCTAAATTTGAAATGTGCTCCTTGTATAATGCGCTACAATTCATTATTAAAGTTGTAGTAAATGATTTGGTGTATCACATATTTTGCCGTGGACATATTAGAATCTGTGCCAGCACTGAAATAAATGTAATATTTATCCATTAATATTTTATTAAACAAAATCATTTCATACATTCTGCAGTGCAAATTTTAAAAGAAACTTGATCATAAGAATGCTATAAAGGCTATTAAAAATGCATTTAAATACAAATTTTGTGATTTTTACATTTTGATTCTGAAATACAACATTTAAACAACAAAAGAAAAGTAACTCAGACATTTAGGATCTATGTACATTTTACAGGATTTATGTTTATATTGTGTTATCTATGTTAAAAATACATTTTCATTGTGGGCCACCATATGGGAACCTTCCATTTCCACCTGAGTTAGCTGTGCTGGGAAGCAAGTTATTTAAATTGCAGAGTGGTAGATAATGGAAGCATTCATGGAATATATTTAACACATATTGCTATAGCTGCAGGCAAGGAAAGAGACAGATGTTCTATACCACTTGTAAAAATTGAAATATTTTGATATAATGTAATATGTTACAGATATTGTTTTGCTTTTCCAGCTCCAAGTGCAAGTATTGATATTTACATGGTTGTTTTCATTATGGAGAATATTCCATCGCTTTACGAAGTTGGCAATGCATCACCAAACTGTTTATCTGTGCTAGAAATTCTCATAGTGGTGGATGAAGCGGGCCTGGTCCCTCTTGTTCATCTGTTGGCAAGCCTTGTCCACGTTCTTAGACAGGCTGGGGGGCCCACAGCTGAACACCCCAATTTTTCCCACCTGGAGAAACGAGAAACGATGGCCTGGGTTTGAGCGCAGAGTTTGTCAATGATTACAGAGAGAGGAGCTGGACAGGTTTAAACTGGACTGAAGTAGTTTAAAATGTGAGTATGCTCGCATTTTCCATTCACACACAACATGCAACTCTTCACTGATTGGTGTCTAGACACCCTACGTGACACATTTGGGCCAATCACTGACGTTTGTGCATTTTATAACAAGGAGTAAAGAAACATGCCCCACTTCTGGTTTGGCACCAATGTGTGGATACACCACAGTCTGTCCTAATGAACCCTGCCCCACACTAGGACCTAAGTAGTGACGTGTGTGTGTGTAGTGCACAGGATTGCACTGGATGGGCCGTCGCTAATGGAGACAGGAGCTCACCTCCGGATGCACTTCCTGCAGGGAGCTGAAGAAGGAGAGGAAAGGGGGCCGTCCAAAATGGGTGATGGAGCGTAGGCCAGTGAACAGGCTCCGGTTGCACACCTTCTGGAAGTGACGCTCACACACGTACTGCGGGAGGGGTCAGGAATTATCATCACGTTCATATTTATCATCATCACAATAATCTCCATCATCATCACCATCACAATAGTCATCATCATCACCAGCACCATCTTCATCATCATAATCATCTTCATCGTCAGCAGCACCATTATCTTGGTTTTAGTGATATGGTATCTTCTCATTATAGTGATTTTACTCATCAGAGGGGGGTGCACTAGGCAAATGCATTTCTTCACATCTGCTTGTGCAATTTTTGCTGATACTATCTGAAGTTTAATATGAGGATTAAAGTCCACTCTGGTGTTGTACGACTGAGGCACAAAATGCATTCTTTCATTTATACACTGTTCACTGCTATAGATTTCATATGATAGATTTCAGGAAATGTATATAATACTGTCTCTATAATGTGTCGATAAGAGAACAAGAGAACATCTAGACAAGATTCTAAAGTGAACGTTAGACCCCCCAGGCAGGTGTACTTTCTGACCATCTCAATAAACATTTGTCATTTGACAATTAAAAGCAAGCATTGTTAAAAAAAAATCCAAGTTTTTCTGACAAGTTAATGAATCACAGAAAACTCACCAAACTGTGTTTGTGAATAAAAAAACACAAATACTGGCATCTATTTGCAAGTCAAAGGTAAGGGTAGATGTTGATCGAACCCCAGGCCTCTGTCTTAACCCAGATGTTGGGCACACATTGGGGTGTCACAACACCGCTTTCTTCTTTGTCATGATACCCCATTCACCAATCACTGATCCCCTCTCCCCCTCAGGCCTCTCTCACCAGCATGGTGGTCCGCAGATCGAACTTTTCGGCCAGCTGGGTGATGTAAATGTGAACGGAGACCAGCTCCTGGGCGTCCATTTCCTCTACTTCCCTGATGATGTCAGACACCCACTCAAACTGCTTCTGGGTGCGAGTCACCCAGATAAAGTACACCTAGAGGAGGAGCACACACACGCACATGCAGATTAACCAATGAACTCTCGAGATTGGGCCTACTGTACCCCTTCATTTAATAACAATAATAATATATTTTTTATTTATTTATTGGGAACGAAAACAAGGAGTATGGTATGGTATGAACAGTAAAAACTAAAATCAAACAGATAAAAACAATCCACACAATGGGCCTCATTTATCAAGCAACATACGAATTAAGTTTCTTGTAATTCCTTCGTACCAACATTTACACATGAAAATTGGGATTTATCAAAGTTTTCGGGAGTCCGACTTGTTCAGACGTGCAAAGGAAATTTATGAAAGAGTGTGTGTAAACTCCACAGTTCATCTTTTAACTCGAATCTTTCACTTTTATTGATGAAATTGGTCATTAAATAGGCTTCTTTGTCTACGCATTTTGTCCTGAAATACTGAAATATCATAAAGAAAGATCAATTATGAAGAAACTAAGATGAATTGCTTGCAAATACTATTCGTAATTAAGTAAAAAAAAAAAATGTAAATGAGTAATAGCTTTACAAAGAGTTATGACTTATTTTGATACAATTGAAACGAAGTGCCTCCGAACATTTGATAAATGCGGCGGAAGTTGTTAGTTCGTATAATTTTATGGGGAAACCTACGTGCATATTTACGAAATTATTGATAAATGAGAGAAAGAAAAGAAAGATGCATGTATCCAGTATTTATTTCCCCTGTCTTTGGGGGCCATTCACACCTTTTTGCACTGAATCTTGAATTTGACTGAAGACTTAAACACCAGGTCCTTCAAAATAGAGGCAAAGGGAGTGACTCCAATCCCAGCGCCCACCAGGACAGACACCTCGAAATTAGTCCACTCCTGGTGCCCCTCTCCAAAAGGCCCATCCAGGTAGAGCTGTGTGGGAGAAAAGAAAGACACATACACAAAGATACAGATACAAAGGAGGAGGGGGGGTGTAACAGAGGAGGATCCAATCAGAGGAGTTACAGAGGTGTAACCAATCACAGAGGGGGAAAGAACCTTTAGACCAGTGGTTCCCAAACTCCACTGTGTATGCTGGTTTTTGTTACAGCCAATCTCTTGATCAATTAAGGCTGTTGATAATGTGTGTAAGTTCTACCATCATTTTTCCTGTCACTTATTTTAGCACAATGCAGGTTTGGCTCATTGCCATTTGCTCTATCATTTAACTCTTCAATTTCCACAAATTGTTTCGTTTCAGTGATCAAGTGTCCACACTTTCAACAATTAGGCCCCAATTTTATAAAGGAATCATGTGTCGTATACAGTAGCACATTACAGAAAATGAGAGCATTAGTTGATCTGACAGACTAAAGGTCCTGGGATGTGAATACGGGACATTTAATGTTCATGGCATGCATAGCTATTCCTGACATAATATGTCCATAAATCATGCTTTAATACAGATTAAAAGGGTCTAATTAAGAACAATTAACAGCTAGTTACCCCACCACCCCTGCTTTATTATATGTAAAGAAAATGTAAAACTGTGTAAGTTGCTCTTAATAAGGGTGTCTGCTAAATGACTAATGTAATGTAACAGAAGTTTAACCAATAAAGAAAGAACCTTGAGAACCAGACTGAACTATTTGAAATAGGAGCACTAATATAATCCAATATTATGGTTTCTTTCACAATAAGGGGAAGTTCCCTCGACACAAATGCCAATGATAGCTCTGGTATTGTCCACTCTCCCATGATTGTTCCATATGATGTCTTGTGCATGTCTTTACATTAACCTCAACACACTGCCTCAACTTTAAACTCAACACTGCCTGTATCAATGACATCTAAACCTTAGTCTTGTTCACTAGAACATCTCTATGAGAGCATCTCTCTCTCTTTTGGGCATGGCTTTGGTCTCAGGTACTGGCATTGTACCCTTGAGCAAGGCACTTAACCTGAACTGCTTCATTAAAATATTCAGCTGAATTATACAAGAACTGAATGTAAAAATGTAAGCTGTGTAAGTCACTGTGGATAAGAGTGTCTGCTAAATGCCTAAATGTTAAAAAATGTGGTAATGTAAATGATTTGCAGGAGAATTCCTATGAAAGTATCTTTCACTTTTGGGTATAGCACCTAAACCTTGGTCTGATTCAGTGAATGGAGCATCTCTATGAAAGCATCTCTCTCACTTTCGGGTATGTCATCTAAACCTCCAACTGATTTAGTTGAGCATCTCTATAAAAGCATCTCTCTCACTTTTTAGCATGTCATCTAAACCTTGGTCCGATTCAGTAGAGCATCTACATGAAAGGATCTCTCACTTTGGGGTACACCTCCGGCTGCTCCAGGCTCTCAGGTGTGTAGGACTCGCGTAGCTTGTTAGTCCAGGGCCCCACCGCCCGGATGTGAAGGCTCAGTGTTTCCTCATGAGGGGCGGAAGTCAGGGTGAAGGGGTGGTACTCGTCTGTGCCCAACGCCAGGCATGCCACGCGCACCCACTGCCCCGACCGGTACACAAAGCCCTGGGGCCGCTTAAACTCCAGGGATATCACATCTGTACAGGGGAACAAACTCAGCCTTAAACTCCAACACATCAACCCTGCACAGGGGAACAAATACAGTGTGGTTGTCAGATATTAAAGTATGCAAAGCCAAAGCTGTGAATCATTATAATAACACTACAATCAACAAAGCAATACCACCTTACAAGTGTAATGTGGACCTTACGAGTAACATAACATACATTAAAGTACAATAAATTAAAATACAACGCCTAGGAAAACATCAAAATATTAGCCAAGCTGTCAAGCAAAACACTACACTTCCACTGTACTGTAGCAAAGCTCACTGCCTGCTTGAAACCATTATGAATGGGGACATCACCACCTGGCCTCTGCGATAAGAGCATGATTACTGCCCCAGGTAAGAGACTCAGGTAGCTACTGTTCCTTATCTGATGCCATCATATTCCACGGTCAAAATATTTCTTACATCATCACCAACAGCACCTGCTTCCAGCACTGGGTTTGTAGTTTATGACGGGAGCCATTTTTATCCAAATGTGAAACCCTGCGGCCATCTTAAGTGGAGATGACCATGATCAGGGAGAGTATTCAGGTTGGCGTGGCGATCGCCCTGACGACCGGTGAGAGTGTGGTTTTTTGGAAGTACCGTACCAGAGGGAAGAATCTCAGCCTTCACCACAGGGATCTCCACCTTCTTCCTGTTCAAACTGATGAGCTTGTCCAGCAGGAAAAGCAAGGCGGGGGGGATGAGGTAGATGTAGAATCGGGGCTCCTGAATCAGACCGTAGCTTCCGTGGATCACAGTCTGTGACAGGGGGCGGCAGAGGAGGAAGCTGTGTTTGTGTTTGTCTGGACTGCACAGTGCACAGAAAGATATTCATTGGAGAAGGGGGCTTGGCTCACCAGAACGTAGAGGAGCACATAGAGGTAGTGTGTGACCCAGAATCCGCGGAAGCTGATGTGTCGAAAATACTGGGAGGCGAAGACGTACATCAGAGCCAGGATGAGGAGCAGCAGGACACCAGTGAGGCCTGGAGTGCAAACACACACACACACACACACACATTACACACAAAAATTACACACACACTCGCATGCACACATGTGCACGCATACATGCACACACACACAGCACACACACACAGAACCACACACACTGACATGCACACATATGCACCCATACACGCATACACACACATACATCCACACATATGTACAGTACCAGTCAAAAGTTTGGACACACCTTCCATCTGGACTACGGCTAAGCGGGCACTCCTTCATTCTTGAGCAAGATAACAACTCGAAACACACCTTGAAGTTGTGCCAGAACTATCTGGTCAAGGAGGAACATGAAGGACAACTCAAACTAATGACCTGGGGCCTCATTTATAAAAAGTTGCGTAGAAACCATCCTATATTTGATCTAAGATCATTTCTTAAATGTGCGTAAGTGTGATTCAGAGAAACTGAACGTACGCCCAAAAAAACGTGCGTACGCCACTCGCCCAGATGTGAAATCTATAAATCGCAAATGATCTTGAAATTGTGCGTAGCTGAATGGTTTTAGATCTCCGCCTTGCAAACGCCCCCTAATTAATATCATTAGCATATAAAGGAGCACGAATCAAAACAGAAATGTTCTACTTGATAATGGCGAGCTGCAAGAAAAAGAATTTTAGCGAGGCGGAAATCGAGGTCCTGTTGGCGGAGGTGCAGCTGCGTGCAGGGACGCTGTTTGGGAGCCTTTCTAATGGCTTTACCAGTACAACCAAGCACGTGGCCTGGCAGTCTGTAGCCCAGGCTGTGAACGGGGGGCAGCAAAGGTCCCTGAAGGACGTAAATAATTTTTAAACTGATTTAAAACTGAGGTCAAAATCTCTAATAACTCGTTCCCTTCTTATTGCGCGGTTGGCGATATCTTCGAGAAGCGAAGCCATTCTATTTTATAGCCTACAGATTGACCGAAGTATTTTACACGCGTGGAACCATAATATGTATTAAATACATTTCAAGGATGTGTCAATTATGCTAATTGGGGTAGTTTTGGAAAACCAATGTGTGTTTTTGTTTTGTTTTCCACAAGTAGCTTAGCTTATGTTGTTTTAATTTATTAATAAATGTATTGTGCAAACCATTACGTATAGCATAAGCAATGTGTTCAATCTGGTAATACTACTACTACTACTACTACTACTAATATTACTACTAATAATAATAATAATAATAGGCAGCAGACGACATGTTGGCGCTGTTAGATTTCCGAATACATTTTACATTACATTTACATTTTAAGCATTTAGCAGATGCTCTTATCCAGAGCGACTTACAATATGTACATTAATACATGGTAGGAACAATCATAGTACGCGCGAGAGATCAGTGCAGTAATACAGCAATAAACCATTGCAGGCAGCCGCGTACCATACCTGTAACACTGGGAAGGAAAAGGTTAGTCAATTATAATTTTTTAATGGAGTAAGCAGGGGTATATAGTGTTGAGCAAGTAGGCAGTGGTGATGACAATTAGCTAGATGTACAGAATTCAGTGGTAGTGGAGTCTGAAAAGGTGGGTTTTGAGTCTCTCGCGGAAGATCGCAGGTGATTCCGCGGTCCTGGCCGATTGCGGAAGATAATTTCACCAGCGAGGGGTCAGGACAGAGAAGAGACGAGACCGCGAATACCTGCAGTACTCAAACATTGCCACAAGGAAAAGTGCGTACGCCAGGTTGAAACCTGACGTGGAGGTAAGTACTTTTCCACGTCAAAGACCGTTTTTATAAATCTGAACTTTGACGTGGATTTGAGCGTACGCACGTTCTAAGATCAAATTTGTGCGTAAGTACGTTTTATAAATGAGGCCCCTGGCCTGCCCAGTGTCCAGAACTCAATCCCATAGAACTTGTATGGGAATAACTGGACAGAAGAGTCAAAGCAAAGCAACACACAAGTGTCTCTGGGAATTGTTGCAGGAGAGCTGGGAAGACATGTCAGGTAATTTACCTGTACTGTACAATGACAATAAATTTGAATCTAATCTAATCTAATCTAATTTCCTGCTGAAACGTAATAACCAAATGGCCTGTGTTTGTGAGGCTGTTATCACGGCGAAGGGTGGCTATTTTGAGGAATCCAAGATTACATTTTCAATTAAAATTTCTTGAACTTTGTTTTGATGTTCCTTTTTCTTATTGGTACATGTATTTTTTTGTCATTTTCATGTATTTACAGAAACGTATACGGTGTAAAACATTGTCAATTATGAGATAAACCTAGTTTCCAGCAGGGGTGTCCAAACTTTTGACTGGTACTGTATGTATACGCACACACACACACACACACACACACACACACACACACACACACATGCTCACATTCACACATATGCACACACACACATATAATGTGCACGCATGCACACATGTGGGCACATGCACAGACACACACACACACACATACAAACAATTAAGGAGGACCTTCAAACCAGCTGCTGCCATTCACCACTGGGTGAGTATTGCATGCATGGAGTCACTTGAGTCACAGAATTCTCCAAGCTAGGAACATTCCCATACCTGGAACAGTCTCAAAAAACCACCAGGACCACTTCTTAGGAAGTTCAAAGCTGAAAAATGTGAAAAAATTATTTAACATATTTAATCTTAGCAGAGACCCTTTTTGGTGCACATTTCACACGATCTTACACTTTTTTAATCCATTTTTACTATACTGCCAGACATTTTTACTCAAACACCTAAGGCTAAGGTGGTGCTAGCCCACCCCGGAATAGAACCTGCAAGCCCAGCAGTCATCAGATACAGATATTGCAATATTAATCAAATAGCTAATTAAATCACTGGACCTTGATCTTAACCTGGTAGAAGTTAACATAACTCAAATGCATGTATGTTCCAAAAAACTAAATACAAATTAAAGCCAAAAGAACAAAAGATGAAAGACAGAGTTACCCATCGTTTGCAAATACTTTGGGAAACAGGCAGGCTAGGATGCTGAGGTTGCTAACGGAAAGGATGTAGACGTTGACCACATGACCCAAGCTGTGAATGACTGCAGAATGGAAGAACTGAAGTCAGCAAGGCTCTTCAGAGAGCCAATTCACTAAAACACAACTGGCTACACCAGTTCCATCTATGAATGGATAATGGATATTGTAGCAAGTACTTAGGTAAGCTAGAAATCATTACTCTGTATACTTAACCAAAGCTGGTATAAACAATTTCAGCTTCCAAACACATGAGATATTGGCCATTATTGCGCTCCTGTTATAAAGTGGTAAAATGTGCTTATTATACTGTAAGCTACTGTCGGAGATCCCAGACCAGTCCCTGGATGCCAGCCATTAGCTGAATCCAGCAGGTAAGAGCTGAGGGGGAAAATAATCCTAGACTGCCCTGTCCATATTTTTATTTTACAACTTTGTTTCATGCTTTTTTCTACTGTACACCCTAATTTGGAGTGCCCAATTTCATTTGTAAACAGACCTGGGTCAACTTCATATTTGAAACACTTTGACTCTTAAGATCCTGGTCAAATGTGAAAAACACAAATTAGAATTTTCAACAAAACATATTACTAGCCAAAATGAACAATCATGAAAGAATAATTATGTTTGAGGGCAACTCGCAATGCAAGTTAACCTGAGTACATCCTCAATCATTTTATGAGCAACAGTGATATAGCCCTGGCTAACAGCAACCTTAGACCCGAGACAGTGCACGTGCAACATAGCTAAAGCATTTAATGTAAGTTAACTGTGCCAACCTAGATCCATGACACAAATCGTAAAAGCATACGATGACATAAGTGATCCTACCAATACCATAGCAATCACTGAATTGAGTAATTAACCTTTTGAGGAATTCGTTTTTTAAAGTTCTAGTTCTAATTCACAGTGTTCTCTTCTAGAATTTTTCAGTTGTTTGAGGATGCCTTTAGCAGCCCTTTATGATGTCATCAATTAGAATCAACTAGAATGTCATGGCAAGTTCTAGAATAAACACCATAGTGCTTAAATGCTTAAAATGTAAAATGTAAATGCTTAAAATGTAAATGGTGCGACAGTACTCCTCAAAGGGTTAAAGAGCAGCACCGACCCCTCCGATAGTGGCTGTACTTCTCACCTGTGAGGATGATGGCGGCCATGGCCATCCAGCGATGGAGGTCGATGGCAGCATCAAAGGGGATGTAGTGGTTGAGGATGGTCTCTCGGCCAAGGGTGATGAGGTTGCGGCAGACAGTGAGGAGCATGTAGGGGAACAGGAAGGACACGGCCGCAGCACTGCCGCGTGACACTATGATGCCCACTGCCGTGGTCTCCGGAATGCCGGTGGAGGCTGCCTGCAAACCATAGTCTAAGAACAGGGCTATTGGTTTGCATCTGTTAGTCCAGGAGGATTTCGTTTAACAAAATTTGTGACTATTCAATACACAGTCGAGGTTTGGGATCAGGGGTTCAGTCTGTTGGTACTGGGAAAATTCCCCATTTGTTCTACGGATGTGTTTTTATCCCTATTGTTTGCAAATAATTATGGGAGATCTGAACAAGTGAGTCTGCCAAAGTCTAGACCTGGTCAGACCTGGTCGTTTGGAGGGCGTGAAAGTGAGGGTAAGGGAACAAAATTGTTCATTTCACTTCTCATAATTTCAAAACATACCTGCCCTCAAAAAAGGGGCCTTGACCCATCCAAGACTTACAGGGGATTCAACATGAGTGAGGAAGTGATCAAATTAATTTAATTAACTTTCCCAGTCGCTTCTCTCAGTCACCTTCATAGGCATATCAGTGACTTGCCTAGGAATCCCAGTGGGTGGCTAGCCTAGGAGTGTCAATGATGCATATAATTCGCCGTATCATAGACCTCCTTCGACACATCAGTGGCCTCCTTCGACCAATCATTCACCCCATTTTTGGCACAATCCACCCTCCCATAGAAATAAACAGAAACCAAGAGACGGTACCCACGGTAACACCTCTCCAGCGTGACGCCGGCAGTAATGCCGTAGAGGATGGAGAAACAGACGATGTGGCGGCGATAGTTCTCCACGAAGCGCTTGAACTGCTGGACCCTCTGTTGGACCCGGCTCCTGTTGTACCTCTCCCTTTTGGGCTTCACGTACACGGCTGGACTGAATCCCGCCCTGAGAGAAGCATTTCACAATAAGATTTCCCCCCCATTCTCTGTCAATTTGGAATGCCCAATTGTGTTCGTGCACTTCACGGGGACAACCTCTGTTGATTCTGGACAGACTACATAAGCACGCGCTCTCCATCTGAAACACGCGATGTCAGCCGCCGCTTCTTTTCATTCCTTAGTCCACCCTTCATGTCCAGCACGAGCATCATATTCTTATTCTTTTATACATTTATCTTTGATTTTCCCCAATTTGGTGGCCAATTGTACCCTCTTCCAGTTCAACTACCCCCCCTCATACTGCAAGTTCACTACCACAACCCAGGACTGACAGTGACAAAGAGGGAGAGAAGCCAGCATGAGTAAACCGCACACAAGTGGCTCTGTGTGTGTTGGAGTTGCGGTTGATAACTTGGTAAGTTCCGTTGAAGGAGGCAGTTTGGCGTCTATTACTGCTGGTCCCAGGGCTGTGGGACAAACTCACAGTATGGTGGGATGTGGTAGCAGAACTTGGTCACACAAAGTGGGAAAAAAATCACCCACAACCACATTGTTTTGCATTGGTGTACACTCAATCCTGCAAGAGTGCATGTATGGTTGAGGGAAGCGACAAGAACGGTCTTTAACAGACAGGTTACTGAGCAATGAAGTGAAAGACATCTTATTTCTGCAGAGCAGTGATGTTAATGAATTAAAACTGGCCTTTGGGAAGCAGATTGGAGGGAGGATATTTCACCAGACATGATGTCACTCACACAGACCACAACTGCTCACAACTGGGCCTCAGCTTCTAATTACAGGTTCATAGTTAAGCCATTTCAATTTCCATAAACACACAGCTGTAGGGACAACCCATTATTATAGCACCATTGCCAGAGGTCATATATGTATGCGTGTAAAAGTAACCGAGGGGTAATCCGCGCTGAAGTGAACTGTCACACGTGAACGCTGGTAATGATGCTAAATTACCAAGATGGCGGCAGGTAGTCGTTTTCCCTCTGGGGCCGGAGCTATACCATACCATCAGATGTGATCACACTGTATCATAATGACCAACTATGCTGTTCCATGTAAACATGCGTGCGTAGTGTGCGCATGCAAGAGAAAATAAGAAAGTGATAGAGAAATGGGAAATGGCCGAGTTTCCACAGACCATTAAACCACTGACCCCATACACTCCCACAGCATGTACAGACAGCCTTTGACTTAAGCATGCTAACCACTGGGCAGAGAATCACAGACCGACACAGAGGGAGAGTGAAACCAGCTTACATTCACATTTTAGGCATTTAGCAGATGCTCTTATCCAGAGCATACATGCATAAGTACCTTGCTCAAGATGACCATTCATCTATTCGTTGAATCCATAATCCATTCATTTATACTCATATTTTCTAGGTTATGGTTGTTGGAAAACACATAAATCTGAAGGTGTACTGCATCATGGTGCTGGGACCAAACAAATGCCCCCAAGTTTGTTTTTTCATAATTATATTTTCATTCAAGGGAAGGAAGTGGTAATCTTGATTATTTTAGGATTTTATGAACTTTCTCAGACTCCAATAACCATGACAACCTGAAATGAAACCTGGAGCTATCATCTCAGCTCAGCCCCGAATTAAAACATATCAGATTAAATACTTTAAAAAATGAAATGAGTAAAAAGTCTTACTTCCTCCCCATTCTCTTGCGCAGGCCCTCTGGTCCCAGTGCACTATACGCCGATTGATCCTCTCCTTTGGTCTGGGAACTGAAAGAGACCAGGAATTGAAAAACACAAAATGCCCCCCAAGCCTCAGGCCTATTTAATTGAGCCAAATTTGTGACTAAACATCAAATGTCCTCTCCTTTGATAGGCTGGAACTCACATGTTCTTGTCTGTGGTAATAAAGGACACCCGATTGTTTCTGCTCAACTTCTTTTTGCTCTGCATTTCCATCCCTGCAGAAAGACCGTGGCATTGTGGGTAATTTGTGGACCAAAAGTGAGTGGGGAGTGGGGGGTTAAAAGAGATGGAGAGAGCAAGACAGAGAGAGAGCAAGAGAGAGAGAAAAAAAAATCAGAATTTTTGAATTTATTGAACAACTTTTACCATCCATTGAACCCCAAGACAACAAGGTAGAAACCTCATATTTGCAATCAGAAACAACCTCCACATGGTCACTCACAAGGGGGATGAGAGGGAGCCTTCCTTCCTCAGAGAGAAAAACGTATGACGTATATATGTATAAAACCAAAATTGTGCCAAAATAAAGGAAACACCAACATTAAGTGTCTTAAGAGGGCATTGAGCCAACAAGTGTCCACAAGTTCTACAAGTGTCTGTATCTCTATTGGAGAGATGCAACACCATTCTTCTATGAGAAATTCCATCATGTGGTGTTTTGTTGATGGTGGTAGGAAACGCTGTCTCAGACGCCGCACCAGAATCTCACAAAAGTGTTCAATTGGGTTGAGATCTGGTGACTGAAGATGGCCATGGCATATGGTTTACATCATTTTCACATTTTCATGCTCATCAAACCATTCAATGACCACTCATGCCCTGTAGGTGGGGGCATTGTCATCCTGAAAGAGACTCCCATCAGAATATAAATGCTTCACCATAGGATGAAGGTGATCACTCAGAATGGCTTTGTATCTTTTAGTGTTTGCCCTCTAAGGGGTTGAGTGAATATGTAATTGTTTGTCTGTCTGTTGTTATTTGGCACCTTTGCTTTGGCCACACTAATGTCATGCCAATAAAGCACCTTAGAATTGATTTGAATTGGGAGATAGAGATATATACTGTATATATATAGAGAGAATGGTGCATGTCCGCATAGCCCTGTTGCCATTCTGGTTTGGACTGTGCTGACAGCACCCTGGCCCCACCTTTGACGTTGAGCTGAGCAAATTGCAGCTCCTTCTCATGGTCACGCAGCAGGAAGTGGAAGTCCTCCCAGGTGATGCGGTCTTTGTTGTCGAACCCGGCCGCCCCCAGCATGGCCTGGATGGCCTGCTCGGCCTGGCTCTTATCGAGGCAGCTGCTGGAGATCTCAATGAAGGACCTGCAGTACAGGAGGAGAAGAGGAAGGGGTTACTGTGAGCAAAGTCAGATCCTGCAGTACAGGAGATGGGTCACATCTGACATTGAACACCCCTCCAAAGAACACAGGGTCCAGACCACAACCATGCTCTTATTTTTTGTATTTATTGATACTTTCACAAATTTGGGGGTGGGGTCATTCGTCCACACAACAGTATTACACTTGGTTTAGTGTAATAGAGATGGAATCAGTCTGATTACAGTGTGCAAGGCGTTGCATGTTCATTACCTCGTCCATGAACCTTGTCTGTAAAACCATACTGTTGTCTTGCACATAGGCCATGAAAGCGGAGAAGTGCTGGCCATCTCACCTCAATAACCTTGAAAACTCTTCTTTTGACAGGAAGCCATCCCCACTGATATCGTGCATGTTAAACATCAGCCTCGACTTCTCTTCCGGCGAACCTGCTCCATTCCCCATCAGGGAAATAGAGACAGAAAACAAAAAATGAAACAGACCTGGGTCAAACAAGTATTTGAAATACTTTAACTCTTTAAATACTGGTCAAATTTGAAAACACTTGCGCAAATTCCACCTACAAATACCATAGCATTTAGCCGACAGTGTTAGGGTGGCAGTGTTGTAGTATAGTGGTTATGGAACTGGGCTTGAAACTCAAAGGTCGCAGGTTCTATTTCCAGGTGAGGCAATGCAGTTGTACCCTTGAACAGGGTACTTAACTTGAATTACTTCAGTAAATCCAGGTGTATTTACTGTGGATAGACTGTATGTACGAAATGTAAAACAAAGTCACTCTGGATAAGCTAAAGATAAGCTAAGCGTCTGCTAAACAAAAAAAATTAAAAAGGAAAGGCACAATGCAGAATGATGCAGAATGCTGCCCCTCACCTTTCATAAAAATAACGATGACGTCCAGGAACTCGCGGAAGGACAGGTACCCGTTGCAGTCTTTGTCGGCCAGGGCGAACATGGACTCCACAAACAGCGAGTCGGGTTTGAGGCCCAGGGCGTGGGCGAACTCTGCCCTGCTCAGCTCGCACTGGAGCGCCTCCTGGTCCGGCGGGACGACAGGCCTTTCAGGTCCCCGGCATCCCGCTTATCAATCTCCAGTACCTGCGGGCCCCGGATGAGAAAGAGACACTCACAATCTGTGCCTTTGGATCTAATTATCAGACCAACGACCAGCTGTGCTTCTGTGTGGAGCCCGATGCTTGTTGTGATAATGCTCCAAAGATGCCCAGTGTTTTAGTATATTTGTACATTTTAATATTATTTGTATATGTTTTTTGTGAGTGGACACAATGTTGGCAATTAAAATTAAAATTCCACAAAACAAATTTTCTGTAGTTTTTTTGTCAGTGTGAGATGAGATAAACTTTATTATCCACATAATATGATATAAGATAAAAAGATACAAGATACACATCATCACCCCCATTTTGCACATAGTGCATAGGTATAAAAGTGGGTGTAATTCAGTAAACATCCGGATCACAATTATTCATATTATATTCTTATTATTCACCTAACTATTATTTTAAATGTAAAAAAAAACTAATCTTAATTTTGAAGATTCATTGGAAGGTTATGGAACTATACAGTGGCCTACAATGGTTTCCTGTTTCCCAAGGGTATAAAAAGGAAGGAACACACATTTGAAATACTGTGGTTAGCCATCATCATGGTGAAAGGCTAAGAACTCCCTAAAAGCATCAGACAAAGGGTTATTGAACCCTACAGATCAGATCATCTATAAAAAACTAAAAAGTTAAAAGATACCAGGAATTTAAGGCCACTGGAACCATGGATAACCTGCCAGGTAGAGGACGCAAGTCTATCTTGCCCCCATGTGTAGTGAGACGGATGGTTCGAGAAGCAAAAATAAGTCCAAGGGGCACAGTTCAAGATCTCCAAAACAACCTGGCATCTTGGAGTTACAAGGTAACTGAAGCTACCATTCAACCACGTCTACATGACAATGGCCTTATGGCAGAGTTGCAAGAAGCCCCTTTTGAAAACAATTAACCGAAAAAGGCATCTAGAATTTGTCAAACTACATCTGAACTACAATTGGAACCGTGTCTTGCGGCAAATCAAGCTTTTTGGACATGCACATCAACGTTATGTTTGGCATCCAAAGAATACAAGTAATGTTGAAAAGCACCTCATGCCTATGGTGAAACATGGTGGTGGATCTTTAATGCTTTGGGGTTGTTTTGCATCCACAGGCCCTGGGACCCTTATTAAAATAGATGGAACCATGAACTCCAGCATGTACCAAGACATTTTGTCCAAAAACGTTGTCCCCTCTGCCAGGAAGCTACACTTTGGATGCAGATGAACCTTCCAACAAGACAACGATCCAAAAATACATCCAAAGAAACTAAGAAATGGTTGACAGAGCACAAGATTAATGTCCTGACGTGGCCATCTCAGTCTCCAGACCTGAATCCAATTGAACATTTGTGGTTTGAACTCAAAAAAGCAGTCCACAAACGTCAACCGTCCACAAAAAAAAAACAGAACAATTCTGCATGGAGGAATGGTTGAGGATCACCCCCAAGAAGTTCCATAACCTCGTACGACACTACAGAAGGTGACTACTTCCTTATAATGGCCAAGGGAGGAACCACAAAGTACTGATAACAGGGGTATGGATATTTGTGATTCTAGATTTTTTGGGGGAAAAAAATAAATAATTTGTGAACCGTTCGATTGTGGTTCGTGCCAATGCATTATTATTTAATTATAATAATTAATTTTTGGAAAGATAATTTTTGGAAAGATACATCTCATTACTAATATCGTTTATTTTATATAATCTCTTTTGATGATCTTTATCAAGGGTATGAATAAATACAGAGCCTACTGTATTTTATATAAATGCACACCCAGAACAGAGACAGTCACGTGATCGTTGTATCCGTGAGCATGTTAGAATGCAAGAGCTCACCTGAGCGAAGGCATGTCTGAAGAAGGTCTCCACGATGCGCTCCCTCTGTTCGCGGGTCACAGCCTCCTTCAGCAGGTCCTGCTCCTTCAGCTCTCTTGTTCTCACACCCTGGATCCCACCCCACAGCTCAGAGCCCAGCCGTCCCACAAAATCTGAACGCTTGCTCTCGTCCTCGAAAAACAACACCTGAAGTTGAAAAAAAAAAGTTTTTGAGGATACAGGGACAGCAGGAAAACACAAAACTGTGTTTGGAACTGGGAGCTTCTCTGGGGAGGGCTGCCCACCTCCTCCAATGCTGTTTGCCCTGGTGTTGGAACCTCTCATTCAGGCTGTGAGACAAGCTGTTAAGCTTGGTTATTTAAACCCTTCCACATTTAGGACTCACCCACCATATTTCCCTGTATGCGGAATGGATGGCATTCCTCTTTATATTTTGGGTATTACTAGGTAAAAAAAGTACAACCAGTGATCCTAAAACTGTAAAATCAGGGAAGGGGGATACAGTGGGGTCCTAGTGTACAATTTAAAGGGGATTCTGAGGAATAGATGACAGGATCAGTAGTCAGTGGGCTGTGATGGGGAGGAGGCACTCCTCCAGGCCTCTGTGTGCTGCCTGATCCAACACATGGAAGGGCCCCCCCATTCCAACACCCCCACACACCACCCACCCCAGTGCACCACCCCCTCCAATGCCCCCATGCCAATCCCCCCCCGCACCCCACCCCCACCCCCACCGCCCCCACCGCCACCCCCAACCCCCTCCAATGCCCACCCCTCCCCAGGCCAGCACCCCCCCTCTTACCCATCCCCGCACTCTCTCTCACCAGGTCATACTCTTTGGGGATTTTGAGCAGCAGGGCACGGCGCTGGCGGTTGCTGGACAGCAGGGCCTCCAGGTGGTCCTGTCCGGTCAGGTTGAGTGAGCGGAGGGTGGAGCCACCGCAATCCACAACACGCAGCCTCCCTTCCTGCACCTCCACCCCCACCGGCCGCAGAGGCCCCTTGGGCCCCTGCCACTCACAGGCTGGGGGATTGAGAGAGGACATCGGAGAATAATGGGGCAAAATGTGATTTCACTGATATGGGGAGTGGGCACTTGAGTGTGGTTGAAAGACTGGAAACCAAGCCAACACACAATGTTTTAGGAACACTGGGGAACATGCGGGCTAGATTTCCCATTTAGTTGTGAGGTGACACTTTGGGTATATTCTTCAACTGTATATAGTATATTGTTCCAAAGTGACATGCGAACCTACTGCTAACATCTCCTGATGGTTTGACTTTAGTAAACATCAAGGAGGACACGGGTCAATAACATCCTAAGAACGTTCCAAATGCGAGTATTGAAATGCCAGATTTGTTAAACACTGCTAACTTCCCAGATAAAATGAACACGAATGACCATCCACAATTCAAATTATTTTTGAACTGTAATAATATAACTGAATAATTTTCTACGTTTGTTCCTGCAATGTTCTTTGAGACTTAAAAATAAAGTTCAAGTGACATCCAGGAAATTGTGACAATCCCAAATTTACAGGAATGTTCTGGGAACCAAAACATTGTTTGCAGGAAAGTGTGAGACTTGCATTATGGTATTATAACATCAAAAGGAAAATATTGTCCATTGTGTGGTAGCTTCGCCTTCACCTGTGAAGGAGGTTGTTGACAGATAAGCGCCCAGAAGAGCCTTTATCAAAAGGCTGAGGCTGAACGAGCGTGTTGTTTGATGTAAACAGGCGTTTTATTGCATGTGAAGGTATGTAGTCATGCGTCCTTATTGCAAAGAAGGCACAGGTTTGTGCTTCTGTAAGAATTCTCAGATTTTTTCCAACCAGTTTTTATTCTCCTTCTTCTTTTGATTCTAGCATCACAAAGCATCCCTCACAGAAAAGGTGATTTTAAAGAAGCACGCCCCTGTTTTATGCATCATACGAACCATTTAGATCCTATGATTTATAGAAATCATTACTGTTCGTCGCTGAATGCTGCACGTGCACTTTCATTTAGTCATTCTCAGCCTCTAGAAAAAGTCAGTATGTCATGAATGAATGAATGAATGAATGGGCAATTGTATAATGGCAGGAGAATGGATGGCCCATTGTGGTGTGTTGTAAATGAGTGTCAGTGTAGTAGTGAATGAATAAATGAATGAAATGGGCAGTGTCGGTACACTGTGAATAGACCGGGCAGCATCCATCTGGTGTGAATTAATGGGGCATGCTGGGAAAGGGGATTTCAAAGAGACCCCCTTTCTTCAGCGCTCCGGTCATTGGGCCCACCTGTTACCTCCGCGGCCGGCGTCTCCTCCACGCTGCCTCCAAGAGACCGTCGCTTCCTCTGGTACCTCTGGAACTTGGACTTGCGGTAATAGGCCACTACGTACGCCAAGAGAAAGCTCACTTGTAGGGGGGAGAAAGAGAGAGAGAGAGAGAGAGAGGATGAAATTACACTAGATAAGGAAAAAAAGGCGGCTTTCACAGAGGGAGGAGAAGTATCCGCTGTGCATCGGAGACAGAAGCGTAACCCTCGTTGGGAGTCGTATCCCAACACCCGCTCTGTGTAGCTCTGCCTTCTTCGTTCCCGAGATAAACAGACTTGACTCCTTCCGAATGGATGCCATTGTTCTTCAGATTTCCCCACTGCTGTTGTCACCTGCTTTTATTAATAATAATAATAATAATAATAATAATAATAATAATAATAATAATAGGGCACAGTGGTGCAGTAGATAGCACTGTCGCCACACAGCAAGAAAGTCCCGGGTTCGAATCCCGGCCTTCCTGTGTAGAGTTTGCATGTTCTCCCCGTGTCCGTATGGGTTTCCTCCGGGTATTCTGGTTTCCTCCCACAATCCAAAGACATGCATGTTAGGCTAATTGGAGAGTCAAAATTTCCCATAGGTATGAGTGTGTGAGTGAATGGTGTATGTGTGCTGTGATGGATTGGCGACCTGTCCAGGGTGTATTCCTGCCTCTCGCCCAATGCATGCTGGGATAGGCTCCAGCCCCCCCGTGACCCTGACCAGGAGCCTGTCTCACTTAGCAGGATTAGTAGGTTAGCGAGCCAACTTTGGGTTTAAGCCTGGGTTTTCACGACTGTGAACCGGGTTGTATCGCCATGGTAACTTATGCTACGAACCTAACCTGCTCCGGGGTAGGTTAAGTTCAGGTTAACGGATCAAATCCTATGAAAAGTCCACCCCTTACCAATCAGCTCTCTGGAAAATGGCCTTACCAATCCTAGAGAATTGCGTAATCCTTTTTTAAAATATCAGAGATAGAGATTCTCCGCGGAGGGAATATTGTATCTTTGCAAGCTTATAGAGCCACATGTCATAAATGCCACTCGTTGAAGCCATGCAATCACTGTGCAGCAGTATATATGTATTGCCCTATGTTTTCTAGCAACTGTATGTATTGCCCTACGTTTTATAGCCACCGGTACATATACGTATTCCATTGGTGATGCGGAGAACCTGAGCAAACATACAGTTTATATAGTTATATATATATATAGTTAGCAATTATGAATAAAATTTACTGTTGCATATTAAGTACAGTGTAATTTTCTCATAAGATTCCCGAGTGATTGGTGCAGTAGGTCACATTCACATTCCCATCACCACAGCCCTGGGTGAGCCACGGTCGTGAGACCAAAAACCCAGGGTTAAAGCCCAAAGTTAGCTTGCTAACCCACCAATCCTGCTTTGTGAAACAGTGCTCTGGAGCTGTCCATGTTGCATGCGATTGGCTGTGTTGCAAACGCCGGCCCTTTTGTGTGCACACGCTCATAGCTCGATCAGAAAAACCAGGGTTGACAGAGCGAGTTGATAACCACCATCGTGAGACAGGTTAGCCGTAATTGCCTTTGTTAGGCTTTGTGTAGCCAGCTAATGCAAAGATACCCTGACTATGTTGAACTTCCTTCCTGAGACAGGCCCCAGGAATAAGCGGATTAGATAATGGATTGATGTATGGATAATAATAATAATAATAACAACAACAATATTATTATTATTATTAATAATTAATAATAATAATAATAATAATAAGCTTATTATTATTATTAACTATGCTTAGCAGACACCCTATCAAACCTGGGTCAAATACTGAAATAACCCTTTAGGCACCAGTAAAATCCCTGCAGATTACTGACATTTTTAAAGGAAACTTCCATTTTCACCAATATTCATAACAAGACTTCCTTCAATATGAACATACATTTTGGTTCGTGACATATTTCACTGAAGATTCCTAGGGGATCTGCAAAGTCAATTCAAATTTCACTGGCATCTAAAGAGTTCAAAGTGTTTCAGATACTTTGACCCAGGTCTTGCCTCAAGTCTATCAAGAGAGACTTACCGAAACATGGCTAACATTGGCCAGGATGGGGATTTCTCCTAACTGTTGGAGCAGAAGCCATTTTTGAGTGTTTGGATGTTCATGAAACCGCAGAACTGAGCCAGATAAGAAAAGACGTAAAGCCCAAAGCGAGCGACATACCTGGCGGGAACAGGAACAGAGCTGCCACGGTGACAGCGAATCCCACCTGGCTGCCAGCGAAGTAGTTAAGGGCGGTGGCGTTGGTGCAGGGGTGGAGTGCCGCCACGTTCACCTGCTCAGGTTGGGGGCAGGGGTCACCTGTGTGGACAGATTAGATACAAGAGTCATCTGTGTGATAAGATTAGATTAGAAACAGGGCTCACCTGTAGATTAGATTAGATTAAATACAGGGTTAGATTAGACAATAACATAACATATAACATATGCCATTTAGCAGAGACTTTTATCCAAAGTGACCTAGGCCATGTCCACAGTAATGCGGATAAATTTGAAAATGCATCGCTTTAGCCTTCTGTCCACATTTTCGTTTTTGTCACTGAAAATTGACCTTTTCGAAGACACTCCGGTCTCACGTCGTAGTATAGACGGGGAAGACGGAGGGTTTCGAAAACGCTGACATATGATCGCCATGTGATCCAGGCTGTGGCCAAATCATTCAGCATTGTGGGCTTTGTATGATGTACAAGCAGCATTCCTTCGTAAGAGACAAAGCGCTTTATATTCACAGCTGCGGTGCAACAGATCTCCGCGAGGAGACAATGGCGCTACAAATGGGAGAAGAGTGAGAAATGTACTCACAAAATTTCTTGAACCACAAAATATGTTAAAATGTATGTCTAAACATCGTAGCAGAAAATGTTTTAACTTCAGAAGGGCAGGAAGCGAACACTATTTCCTAGCCTGGACAACTACAAAGTGTTAGCGTCTTTGGCGTTTCAGTGTGGACGGCCAACTTTATGATGGCGGGGTAGAAACTAGCCCGGTGAAGATGAAGCCATGTAAATCACTTAGATAAAGGTCTCTTTTTACCATCCCTCCAGAGGAAGACGTTGTCCTGGATATCCCCGGGCTCTGCGCTGGTGACCGCCAGAAGGACGGAGTGAAAGCTGGTGTTGCGGATGGCCTGCACCTCCTCTGCTGTGAACAGACTGACAGAGACCACCACATTGCTCGGTACAGGCAGCACAGGGGGAACAGGGCAGCAGTGTGGTATAGCGGTTAGAGAACTGGGCTTGTAACACATATACACCGTTGTTGTACCCTTGAGCAAGGTAATTAACTTGAATTACTTCATTAAATATCCAGCTGTATAAATGTATTGCATTGTATGTTAAGAAATGTAAACTGTGTAAGTTGGTCTGGATAAGAGTATTCTGCTAAATGCCTGTTAATGTAATGTAAGGAACAGCGTAGGCCATGTTCACACGGACAATAAGACGCAGTTCTCCAATTGTTTTCAATGAGAGTATTGCGTTGACGCATCACAAAGGCCGACGCGAGTTTCAACCAGAGTTGAACTTTTGACGGAGTGTTCTCCGATGTACAAATGGGTCAATTAATAGGGGAGCGGGAGCTGGAATTCAGTGGGCGGGGTTTCATTTGTCTGTATTTTGAAACAAGACGGATGCCGCTGTGAGCGTTCACCGGAGCTGTTCAATATATTCTGAAAAATATATATAGGCAGCTCACACCGAGCGTTGACCTGGCACACTGTCAATGTGTCCACAGTTCAATTTAGTAAGGAGATATGTGCATTTATTGTGCATCACTTCAACGTTTGCTGAGATGGCATGCAAGCGTACACGCGGCCTGGGCCTCATAGTCCGTAAGGGGTCATAAGAATTTCTATTTTTGTAACACTATCCTCTGTTTCTTAAATTGATTTAAAAACAATGATTTATTTTACCCATTTTTGTTGTTCTCAAACCAGTAGCGGTCTCCATCTCTGATCCTCTGGAACTGGTCCAGGATTATGGTGGAGAAAAGGGGTCCCGGGGACCCCGAAGATTCCAGGAGGCCCCCAGGAAAAAGCTCCAGCTTGGAGATGTCATTGCCATAGAGCTCAGCCAGGTCTCTGAACAGCTTGGCAACAGCGGCAAGAGAAAGTGTCAGAGACATGTCCTCTCAAACTGGAGTTCTCACACCCGTCTTTTGTTTCTGTTGTTATTTTTTCATTATTATTATTATTATTATTAAGGTTTTTAATGAATCGATGTAATGAAACAATTCAAATAATAATACATAGAATTTGTATAGCGCTTTTCAAGGACCCATAAATGCTTTACAATGTTAAATTAAGACAAAACAAAAGAGACAAACTAATAGAAAGGCTGGACAGAAAAATGCTTTACCTGAATACCTGAATAACTTGCTTGCGACAATTCCATAATCTATAATTATATAAATCAGCATATATAAACCTGGGAGTCGCACATCATGCCCCCTGCCCCCTGAGTTTTATGTACAGTGTCAGGGCTTACATATCATTCATCCTGGACTACATACATAAGTACACAAAACAAGGACAAGTTAATTACATTGAAGTTATTCCATATTTTTTTCTGTTAGATATTCTGCAATGGTGATCTAAGCCTGCCTGTTAGAATGAGGTGTCATGACACAAAAAATGGGTGGAGCGACCACATGCTACCAGTCACTCACTGATTTGAACCAATCATTGTGCTTTGTTGTGAAAAGCAAAACCTTTGATTGGATAAAAAAAAAGTCTGCAATTGACAGATAATTGTAGCTCCACCCATTTTTTCTGTCACAATGACCTCATTCTCCCTTCACTACCCTCACCTGCGGGCTGGTTTTGTTGAGCTGGGGGTTGATCTCCCCCCAGTGGCTCACTGGCTCCAGGTTGAAGGCTGCTCTGGCCTGGTTGTAGCTGGGCAGGCCGCTGTCTCTGCCTCTCTGAACGGTCAGGGCGACCAGGTCGGATCGTGAGAACTTCAGAGGACCGTACATGTAATCTGAGCATTTGAGGAACAAGGCGACAGGAAGGGGAGAGTATATGGTTGTTTAATACACTAATGATTGTTTTAATGAAGGTGTGTCCAATCTTATCCAAGAAGGGCCAATGTGGGTGCAGGCTTCTGTTGTAGCCCAGCACAAACACACCTGATTCAACTAATTTTCTAATCATCTACAATTAAAACCTTGATTAGTTGAATCAGGTGTTGTAGTGCTGAGCTACATTGGACACCCCTGGCGTAATCTATATTATTTTTCTTTTCCATCTGTTTTTTCTTCCATTATTATCTTCTGTTTATTTTTATGTCATTTTAGTTTCTATATTTACTGTACAGATATTGTTTTATACCATGTTTTTGTTGATCTGCTTGCTTCTTTATGTGATTGTTATTTTTACCTAGTCTTTATTTATTGAGTTATAATTTGTAATCTTAGAGGGGAGGTACTGGCATAAGCCCTTTAGGCTGGCAGTGTAGTGTAATGGTTAGGGAGCTGCGCTTGTAACTCAGAAGTTGCTGGTTCAATTCCTAGGTGGGGCACTGCTGTTGTACTCTTGAGCAAGGTACTTAACCTTAATTGCTTCAGTAAAATATCCAGCTGTATAAATGGATTGTATGTAAAGAAATATAAACTGTGTAAGTCGCTCTGGATAAGAACGTCTGCTAAATGCCTAAAATGTCAATGTAAAATGTAAAATGTTTGTTACCTCTCCTGCACTATACTTTCTATGCATGTCTGTTGTACAGGTAAAGGGGGGAGCACTGAAATGGCCCTGGCCCGAGCTAGGAGACTCCCAGCCGGGCAGCGTGAGGGCTCTCACAGTACTGCACCCATTTAAAGTGTTGCCTTTATTTTGCCAGTTACCTGTATATTAATTTTAAACTTTTGGTGCAAATAAATGATACTAAACCAAACAGAAAGGTGGCGTGCTGTGACCAAATGGGGGTACATTCGTCCTGTCTCCTTCTGGTACCACTGTATGTTTGCTACACACTCTGGGGAGGGCGCGTTAGGGGAGATAAAAGACACAAAAGAAAAATTCTGTAAAACTCCCTTTAAGTGTTGAGGTCTGAGGTATATTCACACGTTTCTTTCCACTTCAAAAGAGCAAATATCAAATGAGCCTGGAGTGGCTGCAACTGATAAAGACTTTCCTTTGCACAATAGCTTTGTAACCACAGTGAGCATTGAAGCTAACATAGCCACGTGGAACAGTTTTTCACATTAGTGCTATCTGATAACTGTTACTGGAAAACACACTGAGTAAAACTGTAAATTCCTATTAGATAAAATGCTATGTTCAATTTATAGCAAATAATTTAATTGACTTTAGATAGCGTATTTCACTGCATTACTATACAAACAAATGTTAAAATAGCCAAGGGAACAGAAAGCATTCATGGATTCAACCAAAAAAACGTGGGCAGTGTCCCTGCATGGGGAGAGCAATGCATTACTTTAATCTGCTCAATCTTTTTCATTTGAATATTCTAGCAAACTCATACCTTTTTGCATTAGGTTTTGCACATTGGACATTGGCCAGAGGGGCACAGACTGTGAAACCATTTCAGTTTCTAAATAAATAACAGTTACAATTCCATTAAATAAATTGTTAATTATCCCTACAACCATGAATCCATGATGCAAATCTACAATACATATGAAACACTGAATCTGTGAAGTTTTAATGACTATACTATATTTAATGACACCAATGAATGGTGGATCATGGTCCATTCTCATCAAAAAAATATATTCTGAATCATGGATAGACAGAGAATGCAGTATATTAAAAAAGAAAAGAAAAGAATGACCTCTCAAATCCTCCACCACGATGTTGTCTTCTTTCTCCGCAATCTGCGAGGCCATGCCCATTATGAGGTCATCAATGTCTCGGCCCGTCCGCAGGTTTGGGTTCTAGAACACAAGAGGCCTCATCGTGACTTCTGGAACAACTAAAGCCCAGTTCACACCAATCACTGTGTGAGCAGACAAGACCAGACTGGCAAGTTTTCAAAATAACTCTTTAGAGTGTTACTGAGTAAAGACTCAAAATGACAGCAAACAAAACAAATAACTAACATCGAAGTTGGTCAAACGGATCTGTCTAGTCTAACTATCGACATCAAACTTTGGCTGAAGACTTTTTCATCTGAAGCGGTTTTAAGACCGCGGCACGCCCAACTCTGCAGTGCTGCGGATCTGCAGATCCAGACAGGCTTGTTTTCTGACATGAGGTGCATTCAAATCGGCAATTAAAGAGGAACGTTCACCACAAATGTTTGCAAATCCAAGCGAATGGTGTGTGTGGAATGAAAATGGCATCGGATGGGGCTGGTCTGAGGGAGATTACATTACATTACATTACAGGCATTTAGCAGACGCTCTTATCCAGAGCGACTTACAGTTTTTACATTTCTTTACAATCCATTTATACAGCTGGATATTTACTGAAGCAATGCAGGTTAAGTACCTTGCTCAAGGGTACAACAGCAGTGTCCCACCTGGGGATTGAACCTGCAACCTTAATGTTACAAGCCCAGCTCCCTAACCATTATACCACACTGCCTGCCTATATGTGTGTTTGTTTTTATGTTTAATGCAAACAATTGGAAGGTTTGTAAGAGCTGTTCCAAGTTTCACCATACAAGGAAAACAGTTCACTGTGAACATCCTGATCTGTTTGCTGAATTTGAATGCACCCCTGCTGCGGTGCTGATGGCCAGACAAGTGTGTTTCCTGACCTGCTTGCAGCTCACAACGTACCTCCCTGTTCCAGAAGCTGTTTCTACACGCAAAACCCCAAAATAAGGCCTAAGGCAGACGTGGATTTAAGCCAAATCCAACCTTGACAATGTCCCAAAACACATGACAGGTCCTTTTACTTTCATATCCTCCTGAGACCAAAATTTTTGTGCCTGTAGTGCCAAAATAAAAGAGACCTAAGGTTCAGAGAGGACAACTGTAGCAAGATGATATCACATGTGGATTTAACTTTGTCTAAATTCAACCATTTTCCATTTTTTTAGATTTCAAAGGCATGTGCTCCAAAACACATGAAACATTTTATAAAGTGTTTTAAAAAAAACCTTTGCAATGTCCCCACACT
Source organism: Aldrovandia affinis (assembly GCA_029706075.1). NCBI lineage: Eukaryota > Metazoa > Chordata > Actinopteri > Notacanthiformes > Halosauridae > Aldrovandia > Aldrovandia affinis. Next base: position 3,764,144 of record JAINUG010000003.1, on the reverse strand, counting down.
CAAAATTTAAAACTTTTTTCCTCATATGATAATCCTATCTGGAATGCCCTAGAACAAAATGAGCCACCCAGCAACAAATTTATGATGAAAGAACAATCCACACAAAAATCGAATGAGATATAAATCTACGTACTGCCATGCCTTGTACCTGTGCGCTGAGGGGGAGGTTGAATTTTCAGGAAAGTGACACGATACACTACCTCATGTAAACACCAGGGGGCACCATAGTAGACCCAAACCGCATGGCAGCTGCCTGAAACTCTGGTGAGATCCCAGGATCCACATGCTTCTGGTAGCCTGTAAGAGAGAGGACAGCCAAGAAGCCAACATGAACACAACAGATATGTGCAGATATGTACCATCTTACAGCAAAAACACCTGAGCAAACTATGCAATGTAACATAAGGCTTACAGATCAACCTGTAATGCACTCTGTCAGCCATGAACCATCAATCCAGTGAAAACCGTCACTTAACAGAAGAGTGACATCATTTACTTTGACATTAATTGCATAAGCCACATCATTAACCGTGCAATAATAGCCATTCATAATGATATTTCCCTAAACATTTCACCAAACTCTTCACAACGTAAGTCATGTACAGTTCGGTCATTATTGCCTTAGTCAGTCATGGTGTATGTGCATGCTGGGCTGTGCACATGCATACACACACACTCACCTGGATAGGCCGGTACAGTCGGAATACCAAGATACAATGGCAGCCATTCATAGAATGCAATATTCTAATGAGAGGGAGAGAAAACAAATTTACATTATTCATTCTGGACATCCATGTTGCTAAAAATGAACTTTTTTTTCATTTTTTTCATTTTTCAAGTTGCTTAGAGGAACTCAATATATTGTTTTGAATTTATACTGAACAAACAAACTATGCAAACACACTTGGGTACAGGTTAAGTTTTTAGATGCACCAAAACCACACGCATCAGCGTTAATATGCCCAAGACTGTATACAAAACAATGAGGTATACAAATCTCAGTGGTGAGGTCATGCCTTTGACTCACGTCAACTGTTAGACTCATCCCTGTGTTTGTGTTGATGTAACCCTGGACCCTGGAGGGTGAAAATACTCATTATGCGGTTGGTGGATAAAGAGGGATGGTTTTCTATACCTGGAACGTGGCAACCACCATTTTCCTGGCGCTCTGAAACAGTTCTTCATCTGACCACAGCGGGTGTTGCTCCTGCAGCTTGGAGGCCAGGTGATTGTGGTACCTGAACCATATAATCCCCTCGGCCACTGTGAACACGTTCTCATTGCCCCTGGCATTCCCAAATTCTTGGAGAACACAAATAAATGCAGGTTGGAGTTGAATGAATGAATGAATGCACATTCAGTTCTGAATGCAATAGTTTCATCATACTTTGCCTAGGTTTCACATGGTACAATAAACCCTGATAATTTCATAACCCATTTCATTCCCACAATTGCTCTTATTAGTTTTTGGCACAACAACATGTACAGTACACTGCATCAATAAGACTCATCACGTGTCACTGCAATCATTCCACCACCGTCCTCAAAAAAACAAGGCAATCAGAACACGACAACAATGGTAACAAAGGCAATAATGAACAAGAACCTCAGTTATTACAATAAATGTTTTATGGCCATATTCCCAGGGTAACAATGTGGGTGATTTACTGTGGGCAGCAGGGCACAATGAAATAACAATGGAACCCTGCAACAAAAGAGGGGAGAGTCACCCTCAAGCACGAGTCACACTCAAGACTGCAATTCACCCAACGTCTGTGTGGTCTGGAACTAAAGGCCTGTTTCCTATGTTCCACACTCGGGTCACATATGTGTGTGACATGCTTTAACTCTTTAGACGCTGGTCTAAGTCAAGTTTGAAAACATTCCTCTAGGTCCCTGAGAATTTTCAACAGAATACGTTACCTAACCATGATGTACAATCATATTAGACAAAACATATCTTATGAATGTTGAGATTTTGTAGTTATTTGAAAATTGTCAGTAATCTGCAAGAATATTGTGAAGAATTTGATGCAGGTCTCTAAACTCAGCTCTAAATGTTCACTCAACACTGCAGGAAAAGGGTGCATGCTCCCAATATCACTCCTGCCCTTTTTGTGTCTCGTACACGTACACTACCAGTCAAAAGTTTTAGAACACCCACATTTTCCAGTTTTTACTGAAATTTAAGCAAATTTAAGTACCTGAAATGGTACAAAGGTAAGCAGTAAACTGCTTTAAAAAAAAAAGTTTAGGTTACCAAAAACTGAAAAAGAATGTAAATTTTTTGGCAGTGAGTAGTTTCCTACACCATCAAAATGCACTTGGAAACTGGAAGAAACTCTGACAGGAAGAGGTCTGGCAGACCCAAAGCCACAACAAAATCAGAAGACAAGTTTCTGAGAGTCAACCGCTTCCGTGATAGGCGGCTCACAGGACAACAGCTTCAAGCACAGCTTAACACTGGTCAAAGTAAGGAAGTAGGTGAAAGGATGGTTGGTTCCTCAGTGTGTGACACCAACTGTCAAACATGAAGAAGGATGGTCTGGGGCTTTTAATAACTCTGAAATTTACATTATTTTTCCGTTTTTGATAACCTAAACTTTTTTTTGTGTGTCTCTGGCAGTTTACCATTTACCATTGTACCATTTCAGGTTATTCACTGGACTTTAACTGCTTAAATGTCAGTAAAAAATGGAATATGGGGGTGTTCTAAAACTTTTGACCGGTAGTGTACATCACGGAGGCTGCACTTCACAGCCTCGGCAAGGGGAGCCAAACTGTTGGGAGAAGAGAGAGGAAAGGAGAGGAAAGGAGAGGAAAGGAAGGGAAAGGATGCGATGGGAGAGGAGGAAAGAGCAAGGGAGAGAGGAGAGGAGGGGAGAGAGGAGAATGGGGAGACGGTTCTTACGGTAGAGCCCATCCCGCCCGTGCTGGCCGGTGGAAGGATCGACAGAGTTCCACATGAAGTAGGGCCTCGTGCTGTGTTTGGGGAGGTCCCCCCCGGACCCTGAGTCAAGGCAGCCCCTGGAGAAGCTCCTCAGAGCGTCACACCAGGAGCCGGACGAGCCGTAGATGGAGCTTCCGTCCATCCAGGCGGTTACATGGTTCACCTGCGGGAGCATGCGAGGTCATTGAGATGCTTCAGGACAATGACAGGAAAATGAGGTCATCATGACACCAAAACTGGGTGGAGCTACAATTAGCTGTCAACCACTTGTTTGAACCAATCAAAAGGTTTTGTTCTTCACAACAAAATGCAATGATTGGTTCAAATCAGTGAGTTACTGATAGCTCTGCACATTTTTGGTGGCATGACACCTCATTCACCCATCACTACTTTAGGCGCTACAAAGTGATTCTGTTTTTACATGGGGCCAACCATGGTCCTGGAGCCCCACAGGGTCTGCTTCACAATGAGAAAAATTAAAACACCAGATCACATCATTTATTGGTGTGATCAGTCCCACTTGGATTTGAATGCATATTAAAAAAAACTAAGGAGCTGGTGACTGACTTGAGACACAACCCAACCCTGCTCCCAGGCTACTGTGACCTGTGAAATGCCTTGGTCTTACCATGCGCAAAGAGTACCTACTGCAAAAAGGAATAAACCAAGGCACTTTTTCTGAAAAGACATCTATTACTCCATTGAAAAAGCCTGATTCTATGGGCTTCTGGGTGGCTCATCCTGTAAAGTCACTGTTCTAGTGTGTGGACAAGCCCCACGGTCTGTTATCGAATCCAGACCGTGTCAGTGCCGACTGTGGCCGGAACAAGAAAAAAGAAAGCGAAATTAAAAATAAATTAAATAAACAAGAAATGCTAGCAGCTCTTATTTCATTTTTTTGGAAATAACTGGAGGTTATATAAATCATATGTTGAGTTCTTCCTTTCAGTAATAAGTATATAGTGTCACCCTCCATTCGCATTGCCCACGCCCGGACCTCGTACCTGAGTTCGGGGATTGTTGGGGCTCTGCCCAGTGTCTTTGGCCCACCTCCCACGCTGAAATGGCAGCAGGGTTTTCCCAGTTCTGTTGGGATCAAAGACAGGATCGCCCAGTGGGACTGGAATTTGCATGAACTCCGGAGGGCAGCCAGGCTGTGTGGAGTCCACAATCTCATACATGACATGGTAACCTGGGAAATCATGAATGGTGAGCTGATGAGCACATTCAAGACATTCACGAATGATCAGTAGACACTTTATGAATACAGGCCCTGATCTAGGATCAGTTTGTCGTTTTATCTCATAATGGATAAGGTTAGAATATGGACAGGGGGAACCTGATCTTAGATTTGCACACTAAGATATACTACTTTTCAACTACTACTTCTCCTTTCGCTACTTACTCTTTTTATGTAGTTTATTGGGGACAGGTGTTGTAAATTAGCCTTTGGCAATAAACACAATGCAATGCATTTTTATCATTGTAACAATGTATTTTCCTATGTCCTTGACAAATAAATACATGAAAAATAAAGATGCAGGCTATCATGGGGTTGGCAGACTACCCTGTCCTTCTGGTCGGCTCTTTCAGACAAATTTATGTGAACAAGCATTATACCACTATATACTAAAATGACCAGATAAGCCCAATATACTAATATTGTATTCTAAATCTCCTGAACTGAACTCCAAAATACAACATTTTTGTCTGAAAATATATATAATAATATATGCAGGCACGTGCAGATAGGACCCAAGGGGGGCTTGAGCCCCTGCCCTTTTGCCCTCAGAGTCGAAAAGTGCCCTTTTTTTGGCTGGTTGTATATTTTTATATTTATTTGTTATTGAGATTCTATCAAATATAAAGAGGGAAATGTATAGTAGTATCCACGAAATACACCGTATCAATTTAAAAAGTAGGCACCGTATCAATTTAAAATGGTTTTGTCTCAATCAATCAATCAACGCTCTCCAACTTTCCCAACTTTCCAAATGGTTTTAAAGTCTTATATGTATCAATCTCCCTTTTAGAGACTGTTTTGGATGTTTAGAATTATTCTCGGCTTGTTCATCGGCGCAGTGATAGTTGGTAAGTAAAAGTAATGTCCTCGATTAGCGTACACGAGTTTAATTAGATAATTAAAGTTTCATTAGCCAGTTAAGCGCGGATGGCGTGTGCACTCGCACTATAAAACGCACACTCACCGCGCTGCTATGTTAATAATGTTCACACTAGCGCACGTTCAGGCATCCCGTCAATATGTTAACATTTTTATAGAATACTTCACCAGTTATATACGTAATTTGAAACTTACTTTGCAATGTGTTTGTCCTGTATATACCCTGTAATACATAATATCAGTTTTTCATCTAGCTGTCAACACTACAAGTGACTGGGCTGCTGCCAGCGTCAAGACGAACACCACCTACAAATCATTCAGCAGTGCGTTTGTGAGCGCAGAGGTTGGACTGCATATAGGACTCTCTGGGATCAACGTCACACTTAAAGGTTGGCCATTTAAAAAAATACATTATATACATTATATATACATAATGCATATATATATACCTACATAATCTGACTATATATATTAGTATCAGGTTGTATATGATACTTTGAACTCTCTCAATGTCAAATATGAAAACTCCTCTGCTTATCTCAGAATTTTCAATGAAACTAAATAATATTACTAGCCAAAGTGTAAAATCATACAAAATAAAAAGTTTAGTGTGAATATTGGTGAAAATATAAAAAATATTTAATAAACTGAAAAATACACCGTAAAAATACAAAAGTATCAATTTAAAAACTCCCCCCTTCCAAATGGTTTTGTCTCAATCAATCAATCAACGTCGCATCTGGAGAAGGGGTAATATTTTTACCGAAGAAAACCGACAAGACAGTTTGGTTCCGGGGTGAAGGTATGCCAGAGGGTCCCCTCGTGGCAGCGTTACTGATGTCCCGTGCGTTCGGAAGGCGTGGCTCCTTAAGCGGTTGATAGACACCATCAGAGTACTGCGCCGGTAGGAGTCGAATCAGTGGCGAGTCTGCAACAGGAAAGGTGTAACATTTAAACAACATACCCAATCAGTCTCTAACATTACTCTTGGACGTCATCAGATGCCCACGACTGTGCAATAACCACGGCATGACGCTTCGATAAATGTAATTGCCAGTAAATCTGAATTTGACGTGGGGATGTAGTCATGAACATTACACACATTCGGCTATAATAAACTGCAAGCTGCTCTCCGTTGGACTCTGATTTCAAAGTGCATGTGACGGCATTCAGCACAAATTAGTGGGTTCAACGCGTAATACAACAAAACCAAAGAGTTTGAGAAAGTTGGAAAAGAAAATCACTGGCCAAAAGTGCCCCACATGCAGAAAATTCCCAACATCTAGAAAAAAACGAATTAGCCTATTTGACAGAGGATTAACCTACCCGCTGCCCCTCGACTGTGATACGCTAAGTTATTGTACCATCCGTCATAGCGCTGAACTTCCCATTTAATGCTGGACTGAGGACCTGTGAAAGTGAAGATAAAACAACGAGGTAGCCTATTATTTAAACAGGTTACTTTAAATGACATCAATTAAAAATCGTAGCGCAAACCAAATTACATTCTAAATGCTCTGTATAAAAGAGGCAATGTAATCTATGATAAACAAAAAATATACAAATAGCAAAGCAATTTCTCTCAATCAAATACTGAACTCTGCCGCACTGCAGACTACAACTTGACAACAATAAGGTTGCTGTTACTTACATACGGAGCTAATGATGGATATTACCATCACCAACACTGTGGGTACGTGGCAGTGTTCTCTCAGATCCATTCTTGCAGAGAGACGCACAGAAGCGGAGCCCCCTCTCGAAACAAGCACTTTAGGGCCCCTTCAGGACACAGGTAGACTAGACAGCGCAGGGCCTGTGTAATCGAAAATCAGGAGCGAAATAATTGTCAGTTTTCTTCCAATCGTGCTCGTACTTTTGTGCCACCTGTTAGCCTACTTGGTTATTGAACACATTCCGACATTCTGTTGATACACGTCCATTTTCTAAAAACATCAGTTGATTTCTGAATACATTCATTTAGTTACACAGGAGACGACCAAAATCGTGACACCGGACTCTTATAACGCTTCAAAGAATCTGAACAATGCAGGAACAAGATCTAGTTTGATCTTAACGGACTTGAAGAGAAGAGCGCTTTGGCAGTCAAGCGACTCTTGGGGAACGAAAGGTAAGTTGATAGTTATTAAGACCCACTCTTGGAAGATTCGTTTTTTGGGGAAATAAAATATATATATAATTAAATTATTCGAATATCTCTCACATGATGAATTTGTCAATCATAGATTTAATAGTGTATTGCAATACATTTGTTCAAATGGAACTCACCTTATTCTTCTGTCGAACGAATTGCAGAGAGCAGTATTTTAAAAAAATAGCCTATATAATAATTAGGTTTTAAAAGTGGATGCACTTTAACTGATTACCGCAAAAAAGAAAATTAGCCTACCGTAGATGTTTTCGGTGAAACGGAGAGAAACGCGCAAAGATGTGGAGAACACTTCCATGCGAGTGTTTGGTCAAGACTAGGGTGGTGGCTTCCTGATATGGGATTGCCACTCCTGGTTCACACACCTTTCTTCACTAGAATTCCTGTCATTGCAAATCAATCATTAAATCATGCATCGGTGTGAGATATATATATACGTGCATTGGCGCCACACCAGACATATCCCATCTAGAAACCAGCTCCTTTCTCCGAAACAACGTCTTCACATCATTCTCCGATTTTCCCGATCTTTTGCGGGTGAGCATATATTTATGTATTCTTTATGCTTGTACCTAATGGAAATGGTTTAGAAATATAATGACGCACAGGTAGTTATATGTGACAAAATAGTGGCGATTTCTTAACAATGAACCTGTTTGTTAACAATGGACCTGCTGCATGAAGACCACTGTATGAAGACGTCTGACTTTACCAGACCACTGATCCACATGAATAGCCATGTTCATTGGCATGTTACATTAATTATTTAATGTGCACATGCTCATTATGCATATGAAGCTGAATCAAGCCGTTTGTGTAGATGCGCTCTATTACAGGGTAGTTGGCTCATCTCGCCTTGTTTTATAAATCAATGCAGTCCAATCAAGTCTTTTACAGCACCGCTCTATCCTATCTCTCCATCTGCAAGGTAACTGAGAACTATCAGCTAACACTGTCCTCTCTGTACCACCGTCTGCTTTTAGGCTTAGTCTGCGATCCTGGGAAAGATGACATTCTACGATGGCATTTATCCATTCTACCCCCAACAACAAACTCACTTCATCTTCAATCTCGACCTGCTGACAGTCATCCTTGTCTTCCTAGTTTTAGTCGCCACTTTCCTTATTATTCTCCCAGGAATACGTGGCAAGTCTGTAAGTAGCCGAAGAAAACCTGATAGATTATCTTGCTGTATAAAACAATCGTTGCACTGAATGTTTAAAGGTTGATTTATTACATTTGCAGTCAGTTATTGAACGAATTATTTTTCATATCATTGAGGTCATTAAAAGGTAGAATTTGGAGTTCGCCAATCAAGATTGCCAATAAGTTTGTTTTCGTTGCAACTTTGTTTTTAAACATTAAAGTGCATTATATGTATCGTATCTGTTTCTCCCTTTTAGAGACCGTTTTGGATGTTTAGAATTATTCTCAGCTTGTTCATCGGCGCAGTGATAGTTGGTAAGTAAAAGTCATGTCCTCGATTAGCGTACACGAGTTTAATTAGATAATTAAAGTTTCATTAGCCAGTTAAGTGCGGATGGCGTGTGCACTCGCACTATAAAACGCACACTCACCGCGCTGCTAGGTTAATAATGTTCACACTAGCGCACGTTCAGGCATCCCGTCAATATGTTAACATTTTTATAGAATACTTCACCAGTTATATACGTAATTTGTAACTTACTTTGCAATGTGTTTGTCCTGTATATACCCTGTAATACATAATATCAGTTTTTCATCTAGCTGTCAACTTTACAAGTGACTGGGCTGCTGCCAGCGTCAAGACGAACACCACCTACAAATCATTCAGCAGTGCGTTTGTGAGCGCAGAGGTTGGACTGCATATAGGACTCTCTGGGATCAACGTCACACTTAAAGGTTGGCCATTAAAAAAATACATTATATACATGATATATACATAATGCATATACCTACATCATTTGAATATATATATATTAGTATCAGGTTGTATATGATACTTTGAACTCTCTCAATGTCAAATATGAAAACTCCTCTGCCGATCTCAGAATGTTCTATGAAACTAAATAATATTACTAGCCAAAGTGTAAAATCATACAAAATAAAAAGTTTAGTGTTAATATTGGTGAAAATATTTAAAAAACTGACAGTAATCTGCATGATTTTGACTGTTTACCCAACTCTGTTCATTTGGGGCTGAAACACACACATGCTTCCATGCTTTGTTTCACACTGTTGCAGGGCTCTTCTACTGCTTCTTCCTGGGGGCCAGATTCTATTTAAAAAAGGTTAATTCATGCTACACATTTTCCACAGACAACCTTTAAAACAATGCAAGGGGCCAATCATTTTATAATGAATGGGGCCCTCACTCAGTGGCGTAGCGTGGGTTGCCAGCACCCGGGGCGAGGCACGTAACGGTAATCCGTTAGCACTCCCTGAGTCCCTTCATTTGCGCAGCGGTCCCCAACCTTTTACACCACGGACCGCATGAAACCATTTTCCGTGGTGCATGATGAAAAAAATTTGCGCCCCTCTGAATTTGACTGTGAAACCGCTCCGTCTGTAACAATTTGGCGCCCTGACTGTTTTTTTATTCTTCTGAAATTTGGCGCCCCTCGGAATTCGCACCGTTGGCACCCCCCACGCTACGCCTCTGCCCTCACTACCAATGTATGATTTACCCCTCTCAGTGATAAAAGGGCCAAGACCAATGATGGGCTGGCCCCCAGGCTGGTAGTTGAAGAGTCCGGTGTTGTTCTATCAGCCTTTTTAATCATTGCTTATTGGGTTTGGGTGGTTGGTTATGCAGAAACAGGGTGGTATGTAAGTTGCAGTTGAGGTTCAGATCAAAAAGTTATTAGCCGCCAAGGTTTTATGTTTTCCTAAGACATTTGATTCAGTCAGAAGATTAGAACGACTGTGATCTTGAGTCCAGAGTTGAAAAGACGAGATGGATCTGCTCAACCCAAATCACAACTCCATTGTTATGGAAATGACAGTTATTTGCCATTGTTTTGATGTGAACTGTACAGTCTTTACCCATTAACATTTTAAGACTTTTTTCATAGCAACTTGCCAGTCTCGTCTCGCCTGCTCTCGCGGTTTTGATCTGAAATGGACTTCACGGTTGTGTTTGTGTCCGACAGGCAGCCCTGTGGAGCAGCTGAACGAGACCATAGATTACAACGAAGTGTTCAGATGGACAGACATCCTAGACAAGGACTACACAGATGCCTTAGAGAGGGGACTCCCAAACCCCATCCTGTACATCGCCGAGAAGTTCACCATCAACAGCCCCTGCGGCCTGTACCACCAATACAGATACTCGGGACGCTACGCCTCTGCTTGCATGTGGTACGGTGATGCCAGAGTGACCCTCCTCAGCAGCCCTTACTGTTTTTATTAGTTCATTTCACAAAGACAAGTTTAAAAACACAACATTGATACAATGCCTCAGCAGGACCTCATACATAGTACATGTGTTTATAGCCAGAGTTTATTTCCCTGGGGTGGAATGCCTTGCCTGGAAATATCTGAAGTGCAAAATCTGTCACCATTTAAGACTTGCTTTCAGCTACCAATATTTTTTTTATTAGTGTCTTGTCTTTTTATATTTGCCCTTGTGTTTAAAGCTATATTATTTATTTTGTTTTATTCCTTTGTTTTGTCTGGAAAGGGCTTGTATGAAAAGCACTTTAGAAATAGTTATTAATAACTGGTGGTTGAGGTGAGTTTTCCCCCCTTCGTGGAAGGCGCTATATAAATCCAATCCATCATTGTTATTATTATTTATTATTATTCAGGCTTCACTGCTGGGGGGGACAGGTGGGCTGCCCCCAGTAAACACATATTAGAGGAGTTTCCTTTCTCTAAGCTCTCTTTAAACCCATGACGGAACATGACACGCACATGTGCCCTTACCTCCACAGGACAGCGTTCTGCTGCTGGCTGGTGGCCAACGTCCTCTTCTCCCTGCCCGTCATCCTCTATGCCGGGTACATGATGCTCGCCACGGGAACCTTTGTCTTCTTTTCCCTGGCCTCCTTCGCCACCGTGCAGAACGTTCCGGTGTGCACCTTCAACGTAGGGACGGTCTCCTTTCAGACGCATTTCAGCGTCTCCTTCTGGCTGTCCCTTGCCACGGGTAAAACATCCTTCCCAACATGAGCGAGTAGCTTGTTTACCTTTGAGCATATCTTAGTGATCAAACTATACAATATAATAAAGGCCAAAAAAACGACATTGATTGCTTGATAATGGCTTCAGCACTGTATCATCAAGGGCAGATGAAGTCCAAGGTCCAAGCTGTGAAAAATGCAAGTACCACATACTGAGGCTTATACAACTACATACACTGAGCCACTGTATATGGATAAAGTACATACAGTGCATAAACATTGATATACAATAATACATTGTACAACTTCATGTTGATTAATGACAGATTAAGAAGTAACTGATAATAATGACTAGTAAACACTATTAGTAACCGTAATGAGTCTGATACAAGTAACTGCCAAAATAAAGGAAACACCAACAATGTTTAATAGGGCTTTGGGCCACCATGAGTTGCCAGAACAGCTTCAATGCACCTTGGCATAGATTGTACAAGTTCCTGGAACTCTATTGTGAAACACCATTCTTCCATGAGAAATTCCATCATTTGGTGTTTTGTTGATGGTGGTGCAAAACGTGGTCTCGGGCGCTGCTCCAGAATCTTCCATAAGTGTTCAAAGGGGTTGAATATGGTTTACACCATTACATCATGCTCAAAAAACCATTCAGTGACCACTCATGCCCTGTGGATGGGGCATTGCTATCCTGGAAGAGACCACTCCCATCAGGATAGAAATGCTTCACCATAGGATGAAGGTGATCACTCAGAATAGCTTTGTATTTATCGATGTGTACCTTTCCCACTAAGGGGTTGAGTGGACCTAAAGAATGCCAGGAAAATGCACCCCACACCATAACAGAGCTACCAGAACCCTTCATTTTCAAGTGTTTAATTAATTTTGGTAGTTACCTGTATAATGACTAGTATATATTAGTTAATGTAACGAGACCGATATGTATGCGTCCTTCTCGGCAGGTGTGCTGTGCTTTCTTATCGGCATATCGGTGGTGATTTTGGACTGCTGGATGCCAGAGAGGATAAGGGAAGCCTTCAGTGTGGGTGTCGATGACCCTGACGAAGACTCCAGTCTGATTGGCTGTTATCTGAATGACAGCTTTCTAGACGAAGGGAATCCCCTACCGCCGGAGAACGTGACATTAACTGTAGGTGTCAGTCAGTTGAATGCATTTTATGTCCATACCCATATGTGTTTGTGCATGTATTTATTTTAATTTTTTTAATTGATACATACTTTTCTTTTCTGTAGTTTATTGTGGACAGGTGTTGGAAATTTAGGCTTTGGCTGTAAATGGTTAAAGCAATGCATATGACCCTTGTGTTTTATCATCGTAACAATGCTTTTGCCATGTCCCTGAAAAAAAAGAAATCAGCTCTGGACTCAATTGTTCATCACACACTAATGCTTGTGTTCTGGCAGGTGATAAGGAGGGTAGAGGGCGCTGTCTAAAGCAACATTGAACAGCCCGTTACAGATAATAGTGAGTTTCCACCATCCTGACCTCTCCATTAAAACATTCACAACATCTGACACTGCTGCAGCTCCAGAAATGATTGGTTGTCTTGTCACTTTTTCTAATTTCAGTTTGCGATATACAGTAAAAGATGACCAGATCACCAGCCTCTCCACTGTTACTTGAAAACCACCGGATCTGCAATATCAAGTTCAAATATCAAGAAAATATTATTTCCTTTAGGGTAGAACCACTTGTAGATGCAATAAGTCCCAGCACACAGTGTATATGTATGTAAATAATGTATATATTCTTGACGTGAATAATAAAAATGGTTATAAAATACTTTGCACTGACGTCTTTCATTCAGAATTGTGAAAAATATGTGCAGCTACATTTATCTTCAACTCACATGACCAGGTAACATGATTTACTTTAGTCCAGGTGTGCACAGGTGTATGGAGTAAACATGCAGGAGTTTATCAAGTTTATCAAGTAGGAGTATTAATCAAAGGATTTCCCCACAAACAAATAAACAATTACAAACATGTACAGACATGTTAGTGAGTTTATCCAGTTTAATAGTTGAGAGAACTTTTATCACTTGGAACTTACAGACAACCGCCAAAATAAAGGAAACATCAATATAAAGTGTCTAAATAGGGCTGCCAGAACAGCTTCAGTGCACCTTGGCATAGATTGTACAAGTGGCTGGGCTAAGAACACAGAAGCTCTCTACAAGAAAGGACAAAGCCGCCTCTACTTTCTGAGAAGGCTGAGGTCCTTCAACATCTGCCGGACTATGCTGAGGATGTTTTATGAGTCGGTGGTGGCCAGTGCCTTCCTGTATGCTGTCTCGTGCTGGGGCGGCAGACTGAAGGCAGCGGATGCAAACAGACTCAATAAACTGATCCGCAAGGCCAGGGACATTGTGGGGCTGGAGCTGAGCTCCCTGACGGCTGTGTCGGAAAGGAGAATTCCATCATGAACAATACCTCCCACCCACTCCATGACGTGCTGGTCGATCACAGGAGCACGTTCAGTACAAGACTGATCCCACCCAGATGCACCACAGAGCGACACAGGAAGTCATTCCTGCCTGTGGCCATCAGACTCTTTAACTCCTCACTCAGAGCACCAGCCACTCTGAGACTGAGCCAGCAAATAGGATAGCTGTGGAACATTTAACACTTACATTTTTATAAATACAAATTGACACATACTGTGCATAGAATAGTACCTTAAGCGGATGCTACTTATTTTTACTTATTTTACTTATTTTTATTATTATTATTACTAGTATTATTGTTATTTTTTTCTTAGTCTTATTGATTCTCACGGTAAAAACAGCCCTATGTTTTGAGAATGTTTGAATGTTTGCCGTTGATGTATATACTGTGCCATGTATAATATGTGATATGTCTGAGTGCGAGCAACTGTAACTTGTCCCAATTTCCCCCCGGGGATCATTAAAGTTTTCTGATTCTGATTCTGATTCTGAACTCTATTGGAGGGAAACACCATTATTTCAAAAGCAATTCCACCATTTGGTGTATTGTTGATGGTGCTGGAAAACGCTGCTCCTGAATCTCCCATAAGTGTTTAACTGGGTTGAGATCTGGTGAATGAGACGGCCATGGAATATGGTTTGATAAGCACTAAAACGATGTAAACCATATTCCATGGCCGTCTCATTCACCAGGTTTCAACCCAATTAAACACTTATGAGAGGTGACGGCTTTGAATTTATTGGCATTTACCTTGACCTCTATGAGGTTGAGTGGATCTAAACCATGTCAGGAAAATGCACCCCACATCATAACAGCTGCTAGTATCCCTCATTTACGCAAGTGTTTCCTTTATTTTGGCAGTTACTTGTAGCTGTGGCAGGAATTTGGCCAATTTAAATGAAAACCATATGTCACCACTAGATGTAGCTATTTGACAAGTTTTGTGATTGCGTTTCTGTTTCACACAGAGAAGATGCACATAAAGTTAGGCATAAAGCTACTAAAGGGGAAGCTATTAATGTGAGAGAATGAATGAGAGAGTGAATCTCATTCACACAGTATCCCTGAATTCCAGCTCTCCAAGGTGAGAAAATATGATAATTTATCAACAGACTACATTTGATGGAATCAAAACATGATTTCTCTCTCCGATTTCAAAGTGAGACCTATACCTACACATTTGGAACACATTCTGGAAGTTAAAAACTATAGAAACGGTCCCTGAAATTAGTCTGACATTACACAAGTATCCCTAACAAGTAATGAATAAACAAACTGCATTAAATTACATCCCTGGCCTCTACAGTTTCCCATGAATCACACATTGTAAATGGGCATCAATGAAAATACACATAAGAAATACATAAATGATCCCTAAAGGTGCAGAGTAAAATTGTTGGATGCCAGTTATGATAATGTTGTCAGACAGTTTTGTGTCAGGTCACAGGTCAGCTGCATTACTTTGCAGTGCAGCACCTATGTACCAGTTTAAAATCGTATGTTCGGGAGTTGGTGTCAATGAACCAGTAGGGGACACTCTTTCCTTTGGCCCGAGTACATCCAATCCAGCAGTGCAGTGATTGAGGATACTGTGCTATCGGAGGTGCCACCTTCCCAATAAAACAGTAAGTCAAGGTCCTGACTCACTGTGGTAATTAAAGGGGGTGACTCATGAAATGTGACAATTCATTATGCTCAATCAAAATACATGGAAAACAGGAGAATAATGACCCTTTCCTTTCACCAAATTATACTAAAGAGGAAATACTTTGAGACGCCGGACAATGGTGAGCTCTCAAAAATTTGCTACACATCAAAGCATGTTTTTGATAACTTAAATAACTTTTTTTTTTTCATATTGTATTTCTCGAGACATTCAGATTTGATGTGATTTGATGTGTAAAAAAAAAAAGTCAATGAGCCACCCCCTTTAAGGAGCCTATCATACTTATAAAGATGTAAGGGCATAAACTCAATCTCCTTACACAAAAATCCCAAAACTGGGGAACTCTGAAGTAGCATCCTCCCTCCTTCCTCCTCCTTCCTTTCTTTCTTACTTCCTTTCATCCTCCCTTCTTCTCTTCCTTGCCCATTATTCCTATATACCTCCCTTGCTTCTTTCTCCCCTTACTTCTTACTTCCTTCCTCCCTTTTTTCCGTCCTCTAATCATCCCATAGCTGCTCATTGGCCCTTACATTCCCCCGCCCACCTAATTTCCCTGGGTTGCCAATAGCAACCAGTGCGTTTGTACAGGCCACAGCCTTGCAGGTACCACATGCGTCTGTATGTGTGCCTATGTGTGTGTGTGTGTGTGTGTGTGTTTGTGTGTCTATGTATGCCTGCCTGTGTGCGGATGTGTGCGTGTGTGTGTTTGTGTGTCTATGTATGCCTGTGTGTGATTAGTGTGTGTGTGTCTGTTTGTGTGAACTTAGATGTGCTCAGTGTCTTGTGCTGTTTTGAACCAGGAAGGGCAATCCAGCTCTGAATGGAAATAGTTTGAATCTCAGGTGTGGCACTGCTGTTATACTCTTGAACATAGTACAGTACTTTGACCTGGACCCTTTATTCAGAAAGCATCTCAGAGAAGGAGTGCCACCAATTACCCTCAATTAGCTACACTACCGGTCAAAAGTTTTAGAACACCCCCATTTTCCAGTTTTTACTGACATTTAAGCAGTTCAAGTCCAGTGAATAACCTGAAATGGTACAAAGGTAAGTGGTAAACTGCCAGAGGTTAAAAAAAAAAAGTTTAGGTTACCAAAAATTGAAAAATAATGTACATTTTTTGTCAGTGAGTAGTTCCTACACCATCAAAAGGCACTTGGAAACTAGAGGAAACTCTGTCAGGAAGAGGTCTGGCAGACCCAAAGCCACAACAAAATCAGAAGACAAGTTTCTGGGAGTCAACAGCTTTTGTGATAGGTGGCTTACAGGACAACAGCTTCAAGCACAGCTTAACACTGGTCGAAGTAAGGAAGTCTCAGTTTCAACTGTGAAGAGAAGACTTCGAGCTGCAGGTTTGACAGGTCGAGTGGCAGTAAGAAAGCCATTACTAAAATGGCAAAATAATAAAAAGAGGCTTGCCTGGGCCATGAAGCACCACCAGTGGACTACTGAAGACTGGAAGAAGGTCTTATGGACTGATTAATTTTTGTAGGCCATTGAGTAGGCAAAAGGATGGTTTCTCAATGTGTGACACCAGCTGTCAAACATGGAGGAGGAAGCGTGATGGTCTGGGGCTCTTTTGCTGGATCCAGAGTTGGTGACTTGCACAGAGTGACTGTTAACCCACGTTAGCCCATTACTTGTTCCCTGAAAAGGGCCTTTTTTTATAACTCTGAAATTGACATTATTTTTCAGTTTTTGGTAACCTAAATTTTTTTTTTTTTACCTCTGGCAGTTTACTGTTTACCTTTGTACCATTTCAGGTTATTCACTGGACTTGAAAAATTTCACTAAAACTTTTGACCAGTAGTGTATATTACAGCTCAAGTAGCTTTATTCACTGATACTGAGTTCACTCGTAGATTAGACCACAGTAAAAACCTTTCATACAGGGACAGAGTAACAGTCTCCAGCTGTCAATCATGAGCTTATCAAGAAACATGGCTGAATGTCAGATCACCTGTAGTGTGTAAAATAGTCGCGAGCACACCGGTGAGAGTGTCAAATTCCATCACCGAATGCTCCCTGCACAGGTCAGGGTGGAATAAAGAATTTATAAAGACTTACAATTTACATTCAAATAAATAAAGACTGTGTACATCATTTATAGTTAATTATCCGTACTGAGTTCAAAGCTCCTGGGCTATGGAACTGCCCTCCTGAAGAGATCAGAGCAGCAGAGTTTGTGTGCCTTCTTGTAAATGCCTTTTCAAAAAACAATTTACATTCTCGCCTTTAATTGAGTCCTACCCCTTTTTAGCTGTATTTAATTCAAATTTTATGTTCTCATTTTATTTTAATTCATTTCATTAAGTCATGTTTTTTAATATTATACAGTAAATCCCTTTTTTTAACCATGCTTTTATGCTTTTAATTTGTCTTCGGTACTGTGTGGTACATTCATGGCTTTGTTTTGTTTTACCATACACTCTGTGTTTCTTACATTGCATCTTACATTCTAACAACTCATTTCCTTTTAATCTCTGTAAAGCACTTTGAAACGCAAATATATGAAAGGTACTATACAAAGTTAATAATAATAATAATAATAATAAAGTTATTATTATTATTGTTATCATTACTACTCCAATGTACTTCGCCTGCCAGAGTATGACAGGTGAACTGTGAGACCAGCGTTCAGCAGGGGTGGAGTGACAAATGGCGGCTGCAATAGCTGGTGTTGCTGTCTCTCATGTGCTGCTGCTCATGTGTCTCTTCCATTAGGGCCTTCCTTAACCCTTCCAGAAGTGAATTTCAAGAGTTCTGGTTCTAATGCACAGTGCTCTATTCTTGAATTTTACAGATCTTTGAGGATTCCATTAGCAGCCCTCTATGATGTCATCAATTAGAATCAACTAGAATGGTACGACATGTTCTAGAATAAACATCATAGTGCGACAGTACTCCCCAAAGGGTTAAGGGTGACAGATGATGGGTGTCTGGGGAAGAGCAGTCCCCACAGCTGAATGCTGTCTGGCCTCATTTCCAACTGGCAAGAGGTCCCA
The DNA here is from genome assembly GCA_029706075.1 of Aldrovandia affinis. Taxonomy (NCBI): domain Eukaryota; kingdom Metazoa; phylum Chordata; class Actinopteri; order Notacanthiformes; family Halosauridae; genus Aldrovandia; species Aldrovandia affinis. The sequence continues at coordinate 3,745,650 of JAINUG010000003.1, read as the reverse complement.
GAAAATATCAGGCTTTTCAGTTTGTGTGGAAGAAATGTTTGTCTGTGCCGGAATGGGAATCGCAGCCATTTCCAAGAAACTGGGATTTATGTTTTGAAAAAGGCTGTGGGATTGTGGGTAACTGTCTGGAAGGGAGAGGTGGAATGGCGACGATGATAAAGCATGTGAGGCTCGACCTCCTCCTCTTCCTCGGTGTCTCTCTCTCTGGACCTGCCAAAACATCATACCCCTTTTATTACTTTTTTAATATTTTATATATATGACAGTTACAACGGCAACTTATCTGCAATAATGTTAACCTGCAGCACTTCTTAACATTTTTGTTGTTGTTGTAATTATTATTTTGAAATTCAGTTTCACCAGTAGTGTCTGTCATGGCGCAACCTCAACCCCCTCCTCCCCCCCTGCCCCGCCTCCCCGTGGGTGGCTGCCACAGAGCAGTTTGAAATGCGGCCAAAGCACACAGCTCCGATACGTACGCAGAAAGGGAGGCTGCTGGATCTTTGACACGGTCTGCGCCAGAGTGAGCACGTGCGGGCTCTGTTTGTACAGCCAGCCCACCGAATCACTGGCACGTGGAGCAATCTCTCAGCCGCAGGGAACAATATTACAGAGTGTCATTTTTAATGGCCGAACAATTTTCCATTATGTTTTTTAAAAAAAAAAAATTTTAAACAACAGTGAAATGGAATTGGAAAGCAGCCTTGGCACTCACAAGCTCTATCCTTTCTCTTTTTCTCTCTCTATCTCCCTCTCCTTCTCCATCTCCATCCCTCTCTATCTGCCTCTCCTTCTCCATCTCTCTCTCTATCTGTCTCTCCTTCATTTCTCTCTCTCTGCATGAGTGAAGCAGCTTGGGGCCTTGTGAGCTGGAAGTCTTTAATCCTTTAGGCAAAATGACCAAAATATTGTGTAATGCTCACCCCCCCGTCATCCCTCTGGTAAACACTGTCACCCATATGTTCACGAAGGGGAAGCCAGTAAAGAACAAACACAAAGCCCCCACACAGCTGAGCAGGCTGAACCCCCAGGGGTGGTTGGTGGCAGCTGTTTCCATAGCTGCCCCACTAGGGACCTTGGCCCAAGTGGGATACCTAAATTGCCCCAGCCCCGATTAACTTCCCCTTTTTATTTATTTTTCTGTTGACGCTATATCTCACAGATGTAAGGGAAGCTGTCGTGCCACAGAATGGGCAGTGCCATGCTGCCGTATAGGCCCAGTATTGGTGTCACAGGATGCAGCCTGAGATCTGGTGTCACAGACAACTGACAGACACAATGTGATCATATGCTGGGACCCACCCCCGGTCACTGGGCAAAGAGTGGGGAAATAATGTGAGCAGCATAATGTGTTCTTTGAGTTTACATTTTGCCTTTTGTCATATTTTGTGTGTTTGCTTATGTACAGTATATGTGTGGGTGTGTGAGCATGTGTTTGAGCATCAGTAGGTGCGTAAGCTCTGTGAGCTTTGCGAGGCTGTGTGTTGGTGTGTGTGTGTGCACGTGTATGTGCGTGTGTGAGCATGTGAGTGTATGTGTATGAGCATGTGCATGTGTATGAGCATATGCGTGTGTGTGCCTGCGTATGAGCACGTGAGTGTGTGCGTGTGTACGAGTATGTGCATGTGTGTGTATGAGCGTGTGTGTGTGTGTTTTCACTGTTGCCTGATGGTCCCTTGGCCTGTCCCTTCCCAGCATGCTCAGCACAGGCTGTGCTGGGGTCAAAGTGCTCTGTTCTGACATGTACAGCGGGACCTCTCAAGCACCTGATATCACAACATCTGCAAAAACCTCCAATGTCAAATACTCCCACTGTCTGCAGTACTCAAAACATTAAATATAAAGATGCATTAAAAATAGATTCATGTTTCTCTTCCCATAGGCAAGGGAGAAATGACAAAAATGAAAAGCTCTGTGTGTTGAAACACCTTGAGGCTGCTCTCACAACACTTTATTACAAAGTGCAAGCAAACCATACAGTCCTCACTACATTTACTTTAAGCCATTTAGCAGATGCTCTTATCCAGAGCGACTTACAAAGTTTTACATTTCTTTACATACAACCCATTCATACAGCTGGATATTTAGTCATTCAGGTTAAGTACCTCTGCTGCCTTACCTCTGCAAGGGCCTCAAGTGCTCCACCTGAGAATCGAACCTGCAACCTCTGAGTACACAGCTCTCTAACCATTAAACTACACTGCTGCCACTACTACACTACCCATGCGTTCCTCACAAATGTGAATTTCTCATAAACCATACGCTCCATGATGCAATTTTTAGCGGATGACTGAAAAGAGAACACCCCTCTCTCTCTCTCTCTCTCTCCGCCCCCCTGTGTCTGTGTGGAAGATAAAGGCGCTGTGTTCCACACGAGCCTCCCTGCCCCCGCTGGCCTCTCGCTGCTGCTGGGCCTCCGACAGCTCGTGCGGGACAGGAGCTTCGCGCTCTGTTGATAAACAGCAGTGTGCCCGGCTGTCCCAGGGCCAGGGTCCGAGGGGGGAGGGCAGAGATGGAGGGGCTCGCGTGCGCATTTTTGACTTACACCAGCAGTTGTCTTCCCAAAATAGCCCCCCCTGGCCCATGGCCTTATATGAGCACAGAAGCTCAGCACTCAGCCCTGGTGGGTGAACACACACACACACACACCAAGGGCCCACTGTCACCAGCTCACACAACCTGCTCTGTGCAGCAGGATCTCTCTCTGTACACTCTATCTGTCTTTCTTTCACTCTTTTGGTCTTCTCTCTTTCCCTCTCTCCCTGTCTCACTCTTTGTCTCCGTCTCTATTTCCTTCCCTCCGTCTCTCTTCCCCCCTCCCTCCCCGTCTCTCTCTCTCTCTCTCTCTCTCTCTCTCTCTCTCTCTCTCCATGATGCTGATGACGCAGCTGAACCGGGAGTGCCTGCTCCACCTCTTCTCCTTCCTGGATAAGGACGGGCGTCGTAGCCTGTCCCTCACATGCCGCGGGCTCAGGGAGGTGTTCCTGGACCCCTCCCTCTGGCCGCTGCTCTGCTTCCACGCCCCGTGCGAGATCCAGAGGGACAACTACGTCCTGGGCCCCGCCCTGCGCTACCTGTCCATCTGCTGGCACTCCAGCAGGGTCAAGGTGTGCAACATAGAGGACTGGGCCAAGACCCCCTTCCAGAAGGACATCTGCAGGAAGCATGAGCCCATCGTCAGCACCTTCCTGGCCCGCGTGTGCGAGAGGTGAGCACCGCTTCGGGCTTTCTTCATCCTCTCCCTCCTCTTCTCCTCCCTTCTCCTCATCTTCATCCTACACTTATTCCTTCTCCTCATCATCATGTTTAAGGGAAATCATGTTTATACTGTATATATACATTTGTATAATCTGTGTATCCCTCTAAATGTGAAATACTCCTCCTCCTTTTCCCTTTCCTCCTCCTCCTCCTTTTCCCTTTCTTTCTCCTCCTCTTCATGTTTGTACTTTGTATGTGTGAGTCTAAAAGTGAAATGTGAAATACAGTGGTAAGTGATCACATCTGCACTCTGATAAAAGCTCTATTATTGAGTTAACTATAATTGAGTGATGAAAGAAAGCACATTTGGCTGGTGAAAGGGGGCTATGGTTTCATCCCACAATAATGTCAAAATGAATGTATCTGGGGTCTTTCCTTCCACTTCACCGAATGTATAAATCAAAGGGCCTCGAATGTGTTGTTGACTGATCATCATTTCTGAGGGTTGGCACAATGGAGTCCAGCTAAATTTGTTGCGCATTCGCCACTCATCAACAGTATCGCCTGTGACGTAACTGTAGTGGGTTTGCTGGTGACAGCTGTCCCAGAATACAGAGTCTTTCTGTTAGCATGGAGCCATGGGGCCTGTCAATCAAACAGTGCGTGTACGCAGGTTAGGTAGTGGCTAGCGCGGGTGCACGAGGAGTGGAAGGGAAATAGGCGGCAGAGGGAATTAGCAAAATCGCTTGCCACTCGAGATGACAGAAGTACGGACAACGAACTATGAACAGGGCGCCTACTATATGCTTCATTACCTCGCAAACAAACCAAATGCATTTTAAACGAGGAACTGAAAGCGCAATTCACCCACAGCAACATCATTAAACGTCTTAAAGCTGCTCTCCAAAAGCCCAAACTGATTTCATTTTGAAATATGTGCGACTGTGTTGTCGTGTGCCTAATCCATCTAACATTTCATTGGTAAAAAGCCAATCAACATGAGGCAGAGAGACAGACGTGGGCAACGTCAGCCACAGGGGGGAAGTCACACTCTGGAGTCAGGCTGATTCAGAACACCAAGCTTTTCTCTGAGAAACGATGTGATATTTATAGCTACACGTGTTTTCCATGCTGGAGGCAATGGATATGTTTTATGTCAATAATGATAACTAGATATAGAGTTCCAGATTAAACTGTTTGCTTGCTGAAAGCCCAAGTGGTATGTTTTATATAGTATATTACTACTTCCAGTAAATATAAGTAAGCATTTGGTAGTAGTAGAACTCAAGGATAAGGGATACTTAGCAGTAGTAGTCAAAGGATAACAGAAATGTTTGTTCAAAACATTTGAGGGAAAAAATGTCGTAAATTATTCCTGTAATTAATAATAACTTATAATAACAGATCATTATACAGATGCAGAAAATACTTTAAAACTATTGGTTGTAAAAGTCTAGCTTAACAAATACACATGAATACACATTCAGACATGAAGATACCAGAGTTAATCTTAAATATTAAATGTTTCTCTGAGCCTCCTGTTCAGATAATCTGTTGCTGAGAGGTACTGTGTTAGGATGTCACAGTAGAACTCTGGAAAGCTTCTCTGAGAAGGGGCAGTGATGATGATGTCACAGCGGAACTCTGCAAAGCTTGTCTGAGAGGGGGCACTGACATGGTTGATCATTTGCTGCTCTCTAGCACACTACTGGTAGCAGTACAGAGCTTTCAATATTTGAGCTTCCAGCATTTTCCATGGAAACTGAGAACCAAGAAAACAAACCCACCAACCTACTACATCACACAGAAAGATGGTACAGGCACAATAGCAACTACTGATGATGATGGTGACGATGATGATGATAAGAAGAATCATCATCACATTCATCAAATATTGTCGACTGAATGTATATGTGTCTCTTAGTCCACACCTCCAAAACATAATCATACCTTATATGTCTACCAAAGGGAAAACAGATGTGTTGGGAATTTAGTAAAATGTTTTAAGGGGAAAAGGGAGGGGGGGAAAGGCAGAGGAAAAATTTGAAAAAGCCGTGAAGATGAGAAGGATAGAAGGATGGCGTGCAATTTTTGGCCTCCCACCAGCAGTCAGAGCTCGGTTTCCTTCTAAAGAGTGAAGGGGCATCTGACCGTCAGCCTCAGAGAAGTGGTGGTGCATTCACGAATGTCCCCCATCAGAGAGGGAAATCCAGAAAAGGTGCACTTTTAATTATTATCATATTCTACAGTCTGAGTCAGCTACATTCACATCACTACAAATGATCATCACAGTTCCCAAGCATAACTACAGAGTGGAGGATGTGACATCACAGCCTATTACAGAGCCTTCAGATCCTGCCCAGCCTTCAAAGGCCATTTTTATAAACTGATGAACGTCAGATGGTGTGTTTTATTTTAACATTTGACACAAATGTGTCAAGACTTTCATCACATGGCGAACAGATTGGAAATAAAATGCTCTTCCCAGCCTCTTTAGTGAGGGTTGACAGGAAATGTGTAACCCAGCCATAATGCGGTAATTATTCACAGAGCTCCCAACACGTCATGCACAAAACAAATAAAACAACGGAAGTGATCTGCCAGGGGCTGTGGTCGTGTTTTTTGGCCGTCGTGGCCCATAAAAGCCTCTGCAGTGAGTCCCGGACCTTTACAGTGTGGATTGTCTGAAGTGGCTGTGGTGAGGCCAGTCTTGATTCTGTACCATGTGCATTAGTTCATTAGTTGTCAGGTGTATTTGTACCAAGCCACCACAAAAGCCTGCAACCACACCAGCCCTTCTCCGATAAGACTGGACACTCCTTCGCTAGCGTTTTTGTGCAGTAGTTTTAAAACCTCTTCTCGGGAACCCCCAGCCGATCCATGCATTCATTCAATTCCAGCACCAGCGCACCCGATTCAACTATTGAACACTTGTTAAGTAGTTACTTAGTTGAATCAGGTGTGCTGGTGTTGGAATTGAATAGATACGTCGACCGGCTTGGGGTACTCTAGGAGAGGTTTGGGGACTACTGTTTTAGGGTACGATGCTGTGCACCTTATTCATATCACCTCTGATGAGTACACCAGTAAAAGACATCAGTGGTATGTGTTTTTATTGTAAAAAATGTTGTAGCAGTGTGGTGAGGATTAATTACACAAAGGTTTCGTTAATATTGTGCCTGAACCATGTAGCAAAAAAATGCATTAATCACATACTATACAAGGACTTGTGTGGATGATCATGGTAACCTGGTAATGTAATTTTGCATAGTTTTTCTGAAACAAGATAGGGCTGCAAAACACGTAGCTAGTACAGCTAGCTATAATATACTGTACTTTTAACTGCAGGTCCACATTCATAATTACTTTTATATATGCGAAACAGAATTGAGAAATTCAAAACAAAAAGTGACAATCCTGTGTCAGAAATAATAGAACTGCAAGAGAAAAATGTGTATATTGTTCATAGACAGTACAGTAACAGCTAATAGTGCTACAGTACATAGCATTTGGATTTCCATGGACGGGCAACTCCATGTGCAGACCACGTTATTGTATTGCAATTGTTTCCCCACTAAGAGTGTGAGCTGACCTGCTTTTTAACTTCCATACAAAAACACAGGGAGTGTCTGTCAATAAAGTAAGATCTGCGAATAGCCCTAATCTGGCTCTTCTCCCAGGCGGCAGGGCCATAATTACACGTGTAACATTAAAGTTCAGGAAAAATGCTAGTTGCACTCAATGTCATTTCTGTTTTTCTGTTATCCATTAAGCTAAATAGGTATTCAGAAAATGTTGTTTTAATAGTTCAGTAGAAACTGTTTGTGTTGCGAATATGATCTGCCACACTGAGTAATGACAAAATGCAGATGCTTAACTTCGATACAACTGAAATAGTTGTTACAATTCACATTTAAAAATGGTGCGTGTTATAGAAATAATTATATTTAACGTAACTGGTGATAAAGTGTTCATTGTAACTGCTTTAAATACTGAATGAACGTATCGGATGGAGGCTTTTCATTGTTTTAGGTTTTATATGAATGTGCCTTTCGTGCCACAGCAATTCTGCTGGGCAAACACTGGTGCACCATAGAATTATTTATTGCGGAAAGGTTGGGAACCACTGATGTGCAGTACTCCCGTGAGAGGAAAGGGTGGTCAGGAATGCTTGCGTGTGTGTGTGTGTGTGTGTGTGCGCATGTGTGTGTGTGTGTGTGTGTGTGTGTGTGTGTGTGTGCGTGCGTGCGTGTTACTCTTGGCTTTAAGTGTGGTAAGTTGTCATGCTGCCAGAGGAATGCATGTGCATCTCGCTAATCTCTGAACACAGGCGAGGGGGTGGCATTATTATGTAACGATGAAAGATAAATCTAGAATCATTGCCACATTCACTTATGTTCACTGCCACGAAAAAGCCAACCCCCTCTGCAAAAAAACACACAGCTGGAGACCCACAAAACACACATCTATCAACCTGCCCATCAGAAATACACCCCTACCTCCCTCCCTATCCACATGAATCCCCCCTGTTCACGCCCCCTCACACCACACACCCCCGCCCCAAACGTGCCCCCCACTCCCTGCCCCCTGCCCCTGCCCCTGCAGTGACGTTGTGTTCAGTTGTAAAGGTTTCTGGAACGGGTACCTTTTGAACGCACAGGGGATTGGAATGTGTTTTCCCCTCACATGTGGTTAAAAGTGGCAGGATTACGTAACCCTTTATGTAATCCGCATCAACCAGAGTGAATGACATTGCTAAGCCGCTGCCATCAGCTAATGCAGACTCTTTGCCTGTGCACCAGCCGGCCAGGATAGGCCAACAGGGGGCAGCACTTTCATGACATACCAGATAAACTCAAAGCTGAGGGCTGCAAGTGCACCCTCTCCACACCTTTTCAGCAACAGAAAGTGTACCAGGCACCTAATATGCAACTATCACATAAACATATTGAAGAAACATGGGGGTAAAACTTCATATTTGCCCTACAACACCATAAAAAACTATTTTTTAGTTGATAAAATTGTGTTTAATTTTTTGGTTTTTTTTTATCGCAGCAGGGTGAAGGCACTTTTTCCTCTGAGGATAAATCCTTTTAATGTGCGGTACGGAACAGGGTTTGGGTCAACACCATTTCAATTCAGGAAATGTATTGAAATGTAATTAATTGAACAAATCCAAGAATGCTCAAGGATGACTTTCAATGAATGAATTGAATTTCAATGAAGTTCCTGTATTGACTAAATTGAAATGGAGTTGACCCCAACTCCGATACAGAGATCACAGCCACAGGGATCCGCACGCCCTTGCAGGTTTGATGTTTCCATCGTAGCTGCCGCTGTCCCTGAATGCATCTCTTTCACATACAGTAAACATCTGCATTCTTTAGTTTTTGCTGACACATGGCTTAGTCAGCCATTGGTCAGGTGCAGGGGCCTTTATAGAGAACTGCCATATGATGTCACCTTCAGGGACTAACATGTGCATCAGAGGGGAGGATTGTACCTCCCTGACCGTACCTCTTTGGCTCAGTTTCTCCTGCCGTGTTCCAACACTACTCCTGTGTGCCCCCCCCCCGCCCCCTCCAGGTGCCCCAACCTGCTCTCGCTGACCCTGTCGGGTTGTGGCCATATCGAAGACCAGGACGTGGTGCTGCTGCTGCAGAGCTGTCTGAGACTGCGCGCCCTGCAGCTGGAGAACTGCGCACGCATCACCGACTCCGTCCTGCACGCCGCAGTCACCCAAGGGCGGAGCCTGACCACCGTGCGGGTGGACTTCTGCCGGAACGTGACCCGCGATGGGCTGCGGGCGATCCGCGAGGGGTTACCGGGTGTCCGGCTGAGTGCGGAGCGGAGCGCCGGGATGATCCCGGACAGCAGGCCTCAGGAGAAGCCCCAGCAGCGTCGAGCCCTGAGGAAGGTCCTGTTGTTCTCCTGAAACCACTGCGGGCCAACGGGACACCCGTTCGCAGACAGGACGGTACAGACAGCGCCTGTGAGAGAACAGGACCCACGCCGAACTGGTTTGGTTGTTGGACTAACGCAACTTCAGTCTACCAACAGTCAGCCTGGTGACTACAGTGGCTTTCAGGCAACAGTTTAATATGTTTACAAAGTTCTAACAGGGACCATATGTCCAAGTGATCAACACATCCCATAAAACACCCACCTTTTTAAAAATGTTTCTTCCCTTCACCTGTCTCTCTGTCAGAATGGACACTGGACTGTGCACACAGATTTTAAAATGTATTTTTACCTTTTTGCATTTACCACTTACATTTTGTATTTTTTTTACATTTTATATCACAGTTTTGGTGTTTTTTTGTTTAATTGTTCACATTTTATGTCTTTATACCTTGTTAGTTTTGGCAATGGGAGTGATTTTCTTTGTTATTTTGTATACAATTGATAACCAGACGTTAACAGGGATGAACCCTATAGAGAACAAATAAATATACTTGAACAAACACCTAGAGTTTGCATTAATGTATATAGATACATTTGAATGTATCATTCAAATTCTAAAGCCAAACCTTAGAAACTAAGTTTAAAAGGCTATATCAATGATATCAATACATATGCATCAGTCGTTGTGTGTGTTTGTATTCAGACAACAATCTCCAATTTTCACTTCCTCTTTTGGGGTTTTGAATGTCAGGCAAGACAATTGGTTGTTGAGTAGTTGCTGACTGCTGAGTTTATGTTCAGTTTCCTGCAGTGAAGTGCTTTGCCATCTGTTTTTTCCCCATTCACTTTTGTTTCTCGAGCCAAACAGTTGTTTTACTATATGGGAGTAAAGTGCCAAATAAATAGACATATGTCATTTGGTATTGTTAGTATAATAATATTTTATTAAGAATAATCATAATAATAATAATAATAATAATAATAATTGTATTATTGGTAGTAGTATGAGTAATAGCAGCTAGTTGCAAGACGTATTTAAAAAATAATCACCTGATCTATAGTATATTTATCTGCAAGTTTAACAACTATCCGAGTCATGTCGTCAATCTGAATTTCCTTCAAAATCAACGCTTCCTCCCTTGTCTCTCTACATGCGCCCAGTGCACACTGCTGTATTTCTTCATTATTACTTTCTCCAGTTGAGTTTGCCATTCGAACTATTTGCACGGCACCGGTGCCAAGTTGCGCAATGTTAGGTAAATTTGACGCAAAACGGAAAACTGGTTGCTTAACTTGCCTTGTTTTTCGGGCTGCAGATGTTTTTTTAATACTTCTGCGCAATGTACATGTGTAAAAAAAACAACACAAAAAAACAAAACATTTGTTTCGTGGCTTTGCAGGATAAGCAGAGTGGCGTATTCTGCCGCACTCTGGCAAGCTTTACGGTAAGCGGTGACCTAATGAGAGCTGGGGTTCCCTGAGGACGAGTTGGCCGACAGCCAGAGTTGCGAATAGCAACACTTTTATGTAATGGAGAGCGGGGGACTATCGAAATAGGTTGCAGGAGGCCCTGTGTGCGCGTCCACGTGACCATTCCATAATTGCTGTATTGCGTTTAGACAGAGCTTGCGAGTTGCGACGCCTCGTTTCTATGGGACCTGAAAAGACCGAGCAGACATAGCATGCGTATTGTGCCCCCGAGACAACGTGTAAGTAGGGCTGAATATAAGCGACTTTTCTCGACGAATACGCTGTGGGGAAATCACCATATAGCGTGCCATTTGTTACTAACTTGCATACGTTCTGTGGTCGTTTTGTGATAGGCTATGTTAGTTCAGACCTAGCAGTCACTATCTGCAATGTGGATATGTACTTATTGGGGCAGTTTTTATTTAAGCAAACTATACTTCAGGATATATTTAAAACACATGGCTCAAGAATTGATGTAAGAATTCCGTGAAAAACGTACTTCATCATAACAATAGGGAAATGACAAGGGTCTTCTGCGCTGCTTATTCGCGCATTCAGAGATCGTAACCTTTACCTCAGCAGTGCCTGCGGGACGGACAGTCCCCACCCATGGGGATAATTTCCTGGTACAGTCGATGGTGAGGACAGGCCGGGGCAGGTGTGCGTCTAAACCAGGAGGCCTCATTCCAGATCTGTGGTTACCGTTGCAACCAGTAACTGCCTGATTTCAAACTACCCAAGGATCTGCTAAGCGATGGGATTAGTGTTTCGAGGGAGAGGTCCACTCAGCTTCCGGACGTGCACATCACGCCCGTTTCAGGGCTCAGTTTGGATTAGTTTTCGAGGAGAGGTCCATATGGTTGTTGTTGCCAATTTAAACTCAAGTAGATTTCATGCTTTTGTTCATCCATAAGACCCAGACTCGCAGCGCCTTCTGAATACAATGAAGTTGCCGCCGCAGTGGTCGGCCGGCGAAATACCACCGCCATACATCTCCACGCTCAAAAATTAAAAACAGAATGTTCCAAACCAGGCGGTGGTGCAGTGGATAGCACTGTCGCCTCACAGCAAGAAGGTCTCGGGTTCGAAAGGCCGGGGCCTTTCTGTGTGGAGTTTGCATGTTCTCCCGTGTCCGCGTGGGTTTCCTCCGGGTACTCCGGTTTCCTCCCACAGTCCAAAGACATGCACGTTAGGCTAATTGGAGAGTCTAAATTGCCCGTAGGTATGAGTGTGAGTGAATGGTGTATGTAGTGCCCTGCGATGGATTGGCGACCTGTCCAGGGTGTATTCCTGCCTCTCGCCCCAATGCATGCTGGGATAGGCTCCAGCGACCCTAACTAGGAATAAGCGGCTGAAGATGAGATGAGATGTTCCAAACCACCAGTCTATTTGCCGAAAGTTGACACTGAGGTTGTATTAATGCACATTCACATGATCTCCCACCGTTAGCAAAATGTTCCAGCTATAATGTATCTAGAAATATGCGAACAAGCACGTGGCCAAGGGTAAATCCATACTAGGTGTCTATAGAGTGATAGAGTTTGAATTACTATATATGTTTTTTAACCCTTTTTCTTCCAATTTGGAATGCCCAATCGTATTCTAAGCTGCGCTTGCTCCAACGTCCGCTGTCAGATCGGTAGAGCGTACACAAGTAGTTACGTGCTCTCCTCCAAAACACGTCTCATAGGCTATCAAAATGATAAAAGTAAATAATTTCAACAAATGAATGATCACGAGTAAGATTAACAAATAGCAAAATGAGCCATTTATAGATACTTTATACTGTACACTCACTACACTCACACAGTAGATATATGAAAATTACGTTGGGGTAACTAGCATGTGGCATGACACCAATGTGGGAGTAATCTTTAAATGTAAATGAAAATTAACCTCGGCTCATTATATGAGTTCCCTCTTGTGACCATAGCAATGACTGCACGCACCCACACATACAGTATATATATATACAGTCAAGCCGGAAAGTCTGCCCACCCCTTTCACCCTCACCACGTTTCATTGCGTTACAGACTTATTCTACAATAGATTAAGTTCACACAAAATAGCCCATAATGACAAAGTGAAAACAGGTTTTTAGACATTTGTGCTAATTTATTAAAAATCAAAATGTAAAATATATGTACACAAGTGTGCACACCCTTTGATATGACACTCAAAAGTGGGCTGAGGTGCATTTTGTTTCCACTGATACTGCTTGAGATGTTTCTACAACTTGATTCTAGTCCACCTGTGGTAAATTCAATTGATTGGACATGATTTGGAAAGGCACACACCTGTCTATATAAGGTCCCACAGTTGACAGTGCATGTCAGAGTAAAAACCAAGCCATGAAGTCCTAGGAACTCTCCATAGACTTCCGAGATAGAATTGTGTTGTGGTTGTGGTCCTGTGGGGGGCAGTGAATGGGGCAGTAAGGAGCAATAAGTGATATTAAGGGGGCAGTAAGGAGTGGTCAGCTCTTTCATCACTGCTTGTTTTTCCCGTGTGGTCTCGTGTTCCCGTTCGATCCTCACAGTGCTCAGGGTTCTGCAGGGAGCTGTGCTCCTTTAAGTAGAAATGCTGTGAGTGCCCACAGGCAGCCAGCTATCTGGGCGAGGTTGCAGAAAAATTCCTTGGGCTGATGCATACCAAGCGGAGAGGAGGTGTGGCCGTAGGTGAGGTCCCCACAGCGAGGTGTCAGGAATGAGACTCTGACAGGTGTGTTCATGGCCGAAGCCAAGGTGCATGCATCCTTGCAGCACCATGGGGTGGAAGGTGTGCAGCTGGAACTGGACGTACCTGTTGCCCGTATGGTCCTTCCTGCCGCACTGTAGTAGGCAGGGCTAGCTGAGATGGCAATGCCTCGAGAAGGGGGTCAAGGGGGCTGCTCGGTGGTTAAAAGCGCATTTCGGTTCCCTCCTAAAGAAACCAGCTGTGGTGGTGCACACCATTCCGTCACAGTTCCCCTGAGTCATTGCACCCCCCCACACACACACAATCACATTCTGTGGCATATGCACCAGCAGGCTCCCTGGAAACCCATTAAAAACACACAATCGTAACCATTATTGATTGTTATTGATGGTGCAGTATTGGGGTGTGGTGGTTAAAGGAAGGATCTCATTTTTTTCATTTTGTTTTGGGATGAATATTTCAATAACAAAAATAAACATTTGCTTTGGTTGTATCATATGTATTTGAATACGTGTCATTCATCCAGTTTTGGCCCAGGTCTGGTGAAAGAAGTTGGGATTGTGACCTAGGGGCTGCGGGTTTGATTCCCCCAACATGACACAGCTTTGGAAGATCTTACTACAAACAGACAGCACCAAAGCGAAATGAAAATGGAATGATACGCCGTCTCTCCCGAGTGAATGATTAACGCAACGCTTCCTTTTGAATGACGGCAGAGAGAACAGTAGCACTGCATTAATAGAGTGGATAGCTCCATAAAGACACCCCAGATCTCCCGCCTACATGGCACAGTGTCGCACCTCCAGCCAGCCTGAGGGGGGGTGGAGGGCTGGGACATGGGGCCCTGTTTTTAGCAGATGTGTAGGAGGGAGTGTTGTCACATTGGAGTCATAATTACACCCTGACACGAGGAAGCAGTGGTTACACAGCATTATGGGACGGTTCACTGTGCTGCGGAATTACGCACACAGGCACACCACTATCTCAGCCAGAGGGACCCAGGGGGGACATTTTATACAAACACACACACACACATACACAGAAATACTCGTATATATACAGAAACGCACACACACACAAATACTCACACACACATATATATATATATATATATATACACACACACACATATATATATATAGATATATATAGAAAGAATGATAGATACAGACCGATGTATAGAAAGGTAGGATGTACATTTTATATACAGATTATTTATCGTCATACTATGCTACTCTGATACGAGACAAAAGTTACTATACAGTCAAGCAGATTACAGTAAAATAGTTTTCCCTCTTGCAGAAAGGTTTTGCACACTTAAGCAGAAGTGCACAACAAGTTGAACTATATGTCAATGATATATATATATATGTATATAATATATATACAGTGGGCATAAAAAGTATTCACCCCCTTTGACATTTTTGACATTTTATTTTCTTACTTCATGGAATCAAAATTGATTTATTTGGGATTTCTTCTTAATACTTGGGAGAAGCACCTTTACTGCTGTGAGTTTGGGTAAGTTTCTACTAGCTTTGCACATCTGGACACTGCAATTTTAACCCATTCTTCTTTACAAAATTGCTTGAGCTCCGAAAGGGTGTGTGGAGACCATTGGTGAATAGCAATTTTCACATCTTTCCACAGATTCTCAATGGGATTGAGGTATGGGCTTTGACTGGGCCACTCCAGGATATTCAATGTTTTGCTTTTAAACCACTCCAATGTGGCTTTTGCCGTATGCTTTGGCCCATTGTCCTGCTGGAATAAATCTTCTCCCAAGTCCCAGACCTCCTGCAGACTGCAGCAGGTTTTCCAGTAAGTGTTATCTATATCTTGCTCTATTCACTGTATCCACTTTGCCCTCTATTTTGACAAGTTTTCCAGTTCCTGAAGCAGAGAAGCCTCCCCATAGCATTAGGCTCACACCACCATGTTTCATGGTAGGGATAGTGTTCTTGGGATGATGCGCAGTGTTAAGGCCTCGGTATACTAAAAACTCAATCGAATTTGGCGTGTTCACACAGGCAAGATGGCAGGTTTGCTGCCAAAACGAAGCACCACATTTGGCTTTGATCGCCACAGTACACCGTCACCTGCAGTTGGTCAACAATGTCACGTGATTGGTTGCGTTTTTTTACGTATGTCATTTGGGCCGTGTGCTTCTGGTTTACATCTTGTTATCATCACATCCAGCTGTTCCTCTACTTATGTTGTTAGCTCTAGCTAGCTATATTTAGTGTTGACAAGCAATTTATTTTCCTGCAAATCCAGTTGACAACTTTGCTCTTGGGGAAATGCACCGCTTTTGTAGCTATCTAATGTTAGCTTACTACCGAAATCCTCATTAGTTATTTGACGTTACCTATTTGGCCTCAGTTCACCACCAATTGTGTGACATAGGCTAGCTGCTAATCAAGCTAACTAACTTGCTAATTAGCTACAGTATATTAATACGGATAGTCAGATACCATTTATTCGAAGTTATCATCCAAAGAAAATTAACCCTGCTTAGTAATGACAATTGTCTAAATGTAATATAGGCCAGGCTAACCCATAGTCTACTACATCAAAAAACACACAGTCACTTGATGCTATATACAGCGTACAATGAGAAAATACATTTTGCAGTTGCTGGAGCACACTTTCTTATTTTGTATTTCTTATGTTACAGGATCCTATGATAAGGTATGATGGTTTAAACATAGGGTTATTTTGTACATCAAGCATGCATCAAGGCCATTGCCAATGTTTTCTTTGTTTCGGATTTCACTGTTGGTATTTATATTTCCAGTTCTGTAATCTAGCGACTAGCAAGCTCTCCCATCTGGAGTGAAGTGTCATTAATCGAACAGACCTCAAGTCGCAGCGAGTATACCGACATTTGCTCGCAACACCGTATTTGACAGCAGTTCCACAGCCTGGACGAACACGGCAAATTCGATTTCGTTTTAAGTATACAGAGGCCTTTAGGCTTGCACCAAACATAGCGCCTAAGGTTGAAGTCAGAAAGTTAAAGCTTGGTCTCATCAGACCATAGAATCTTCCTCCACTTTGTTTACGTCTTCCATATGTCTTCTGCCAAGCTCTAGATGAGATTTCAGGTGAGCTTTCTTCAATAGGCTAATGATTGAAGAAACCATCCTCCCATAAAGCACAGATTTGCACCGGGGCTATTGTTGTCCCATGGACAGTTTCTCCCATCTCTGCCATGGAAGACTGTAACTCTGTAAGTTGCCATAGGCCTCTTGGTGGCCTCACTAACAAGTGCCCTTCTCCCATGGATGCTCAGTTTTGGAGGACGGCCTGTTCTAGGCAAATTCACAGTTGTGCCATATTCTCTCCATTTCATTATGATGGATTTAACGGTGCTCCAGGGGATATTCAAAGTCTTTGAAATCTTCGTATATCCGTCCCCTGAATGGTCCTTTTGAAAAACCTTTTCTCTGATTTGCTATGAATGTTCTTTGGCCTTCATGATGATGCTCTTATTTGGAAATGCACTAACCAACTGTGGGGCCTATCACAGACAGGTGTATTTAAGTTGAAATCACTTAAAACTATTTTACACAGGTGGACACATGGACAAATAATTATCCGACCTCTGAAGAAAATTGATTGGACCAGAGCTTATTTAGGTGTGTCTTAGCAAACGTGGTGAATTTGTATGTTGTATATATTGTGTATTTATATATATATTATGTTGTAATTAATTAATAAAAAGCTTTAGAGTTGTTTTTTTATTTGACATTATAGATTATTTTGTGTGGATCAGTGGCAAGAAATCCCAAATAAATCAATTTTGATTCCATGAAGTAAGAAAATAAAATATCTAAAATGCCAAAGGTGTGAATACTTTTTATACCCACTGTGTATATATATATATATTCATCTTGATCCATTAAACACACAGATACAGTTCCTACTGCTCCACGGAGGTGAAAGATTTCAGTGCAGGGCATATTTATTTTACAAACGTGTGAAATTATATAAGGTTCCATAAAAGGAAGCAAAGGTTGATGTAGGCAGTATCCTCACTTAAACCCGAGGTAGCGTGTGTGTGTGTGTGTGTGTGCACCACCCGCATTCTGTCAGGGGGGAGGAGGGGAGGGGGGCCTGTTTGGGGCAGGAACAGACCACAGCTCTGATTACAGAGGAGGGCTTGGCGGGTGGAGGAGACTGGGGGGGTGCGGGATTGGAGGGGGGCGAGCTTTAAAAAACAGATGCAGAGGAGGGCTTCCTGCTGTGTATTTTAGAGTATAAGGGAATGAGAGCTCGCTCAGATGCCAGGAACACATATAGACTGTCCATTTGCTTTCCGGTGCACATTCATACCCCTAAATCTTATTATTTAAATGCCAGATTTTGAATTTAAACGCTGCATCATGGACGTGACGGATTCATTCCTTATGTCCCAAGGCCTTGTTTTCATTTCTCTCTCTCTCTCTCTCTCCCTCTCTCAGAGTTTGCAGGCAGCTGTATTGGATTCCTTGCCGTGAGACTGACACCTGTTTAAGTATGCAGTGTGCCGATTTGCAAATGCAGCAGCTCCTGGGACTAAGGCCTCCGCTCCCCAGGGGATGCCAATCACAGTTCTGTGCCCCTCTGTCCATCTCATCTGTCTCTCTGCACTGGCCCTGTGCTCCCAAGCCACCAAGCCTGCCTGCGGAAAGTTCATTTAGTTGCAGATTTTCACATCGTTTGGCTAAATCATAATCATGGCTTCAGCGCAATGGTTTCCGAGTGGGTTTCTGTGCATGGCAACAGCAGAGGGGTGGTGTATAAAATACAATTGATGACACGGAGTGCAACTTCTTTTTGAACCCAGAAAAAATAAATGTCTGTCTGTTTGGGTATAACTCTAGTCAGACCGCAGGGGTATTTTAAGGACAAAGAGACTTTTGGAGTTCTGAAGTTTGGAACTGAACGCTTTTAAAACATTAATCAGACTCAGACTTTTGTGGGGGGTTATTATTATTCAATGATTTTACTGGCTTTGCAAGAAACCGGTCCTGCTCCTCCAAACCCCCTCTTCTAATGCACCTGTTTCTGAATTTCAAAAAAATGTCTCCATTTTTGTGGGGGGGCACCAAGCTGATTCTTGACATCAACCAGCTCTCCTCCATCTATCATCTCTGGTTCAGTCTGGGGTGTCGCTCAGCATGTGCGTCGTATTGTCCTGATCAAGTTCACCCACACCACACTGCCTAGTGAGAATCTGACCCCCTAAAGCATGAGAGCATGGAGCTGGGTGCTTACTCGCAAAACAGAAGGGAGGGGCTTTCTCCCCCTTCCCTTTCCCACTCATTCACCTTGCAACATGTTGGGTTAATTTAGTTAAATAGTCTAGACAATGGGATACAACATAAGGGCTTAATAGTTGCTAATCAGGTTACTGTATTTGTCATGTTAGCTCCACAATAAGGGGGAGGTGAGGGGGTGTGTTGGGGGAGTTGAGGGGAGCTGTTGTGTGATGGTGGGGGGTAGGGAGGGGTGGGGAGATGAAGGGAGGTGAGGAGTGATAGGGGGGTGGACAGGGGTGGTAAAGGGACAATCCCTTGCAGCTCTGACACTGACAGCCTCATGACCCTGCTGGGAGAACTCCACCAGCTTATCGAGCAGGAAGCAGCATTATGTTAGAAAATAGGACCAGTCCACAATTTGCCTGTGCCGCACATTTCCACACTACTGTACATTTTGTTCCATTCCATTTTCCCATTAGCGGCAGAGTTGAACGCCTCACTAAAGTTCAGGGTGTACAAGCCAGTTATCCTGTGATCGGAGTTATCTTCAGAGAAACTAAACAACAAAGAGGGACAGCGGTAGGGAGGGAAGACTGTAGTAAAACTATAAAGACAAAAAGTGCCAGTAATCAGATAATTCACTATTCGCTTTTCACAGATACCACCACCAAGAAGGGCCAGGAATCAAAGTGATTCGTCAAACTAATGAATCAGTTCTATCGGTGAGAGAAGAATGCGTTGTGTCGGGATCGAATAACATTCAGCCACAGCTGGAGATGAACAGCTACACGTGCTTAAGGTGCATGTAAAGACACCGGTCGTTCATTTAGAAAAATGAAAGCCCTTTAATTTATTTAATTTGAAACTGGTGGCAGTTGCATGTGTGCAGAGCGATCACAGACAGGGTTGTGTGAGTGCATTCAGGATGTACAGAGCACATTCTTCTCTCTGTTTGTGGAGAGAGAGAGAGAGAGAGAGAGAGAGAGGGGAGAAGGGGGGAACTTCAGTGCTGTATCGACACCTGTATATTGTTCTTTTTTTATTCATGTGTTTAATTTCATATAATAATTCATTTTTCATAATATATACAGTATTTTGTTATTTGTACTGTCCTGTTTTGTTTGTAAAGATGAAGGGGAGGGTTGACTGTATGTATGACAATGTACAATATATATATATATATATATATATAAAGAGAGAGATAGAAAGAGACAGAGAGGGGGAGTGGAGAGATAGAGAGAAAGGAAGGGAGTGGAGAGAAAGAGACAAAGAGAGAGAAACAGCAGTCTATTGTCTCCCGACTGCTGAAAGAATGCAGCGCTGCAGTTATCGCTCTCAGACTGCTTGTCTGAATTCTCTGCTCTTGTCTTCAGAAGATGAGATGATAATAGACAGGACGTTTGAGGTAATACAATGCGAGAGGGGTGGTGGAATTTGGGAAGGGGGGGCAGTGAGGTGAAGGAAAAACTTAAAATATAACCTCAGCCATGGCTTTGTGTCTGCTTCGCGGGGGGGTTAGCCGAGGTTCATTCTGTTTGCTCGCTGTGAGGTTCGAAGGCCGCAGGGTGTGGCTTAAATATAATCCAGAGTCGGGGGTAGGAAGGCCATGGTAAAGGAAATTTAACATGGCTAAACCTAAAGTTCTACATCACGGGGAAATAAAATACAACCATTTAAGACAGGATTATTTTTTGGGAGAGGGAATATTAGAAAGTACTACATTTGTAAAGATTTAGGGGGTAATGATTGACCCCGGTCTACCAGGATCCGGTAGCAGTGACTACTGTAGCAGATGTGCTTTGCTGAGTGGAATGGCCCATTCTCTTCATAAAACATTGTTTTTAAAAAATGCATTTCTGATCCCCCCCATTTTCTTCTAATTTGGTGGCCAATTGTACCTTCTTCTAGTTCAACTATCCCCCATCTCGTACTCACATAGTTCACCGGTGCAACTCTGGGACCTGCAGTGACAAAGGTGTACTGAACCGCCTCCTCCGAGATTAAACTCACCAAGCCGTTGACCGTAACTCAGACACACACAGGGCCGCTTACAGGCAGGCTCGAGCCCAAACTCTAGCGGGCAACCTGCATTTCGAGCAAGTGCCTTTCCTGGTTGCACCACTCACGGGCCCCAAAGAAGGCACCAGCAGAAGCAGTTTTCTCTTGTCCTTCTATTTTGTTAAGGTTTATGTAGTTTCTCTGCTGTGTGTGTGTTGGGGACAGGGGCAGAATCACTGTTTGTCTGTTGCACTCAATGCTGAAAGACCTAGAAGTAAGAACAGAGTCTTATGCTTATCATTTATGATGGCATCATTTTATTAATTATTATATATCTGGTTAAACATAAATATGCAATTATTGAAATAATACATTTGTACTTTTTAATTTTTTTAAATAAAAGTTACTCTTATTGTAATTTAGAATTGCTTGTGTTTTATTTTATTACTTGATATTTTGGATGTACTTTTTGTACATACATGTGTTTGTTCATGTATTTAGTTTTGTTTGGTTTAGTTTTTGATACATACTTTTTTGTAGTTTATTGGGGACAGGTGTTGGA
The DNA here is from genome assembly GCA_029706075.1 of Aldrovandia affinis. Lineage (NCBI taxonomy): Eukaryota > Metazoa > Chordata > Actinopteri > Notacanthiformes > Halosauridae > Aldrovandia > Aldrovandia affinis. The sequence goes on along the minus strand of JAINUG010000003.1, from coordinate 3,724,575 downwards.
AATTAGCCTTTGGCTATAAACACTTAAAGAAATGCATCTAATGCTTGTTTTTAACATTGTAACAATGTTTCTGCTATGTCCCTGACAAATAAACAAATAAATAAATACATATACATTCATACATAGTGGACAGACCGAAAACATTGCAGACACGCCGCCTCACCGCCAGTGAGCTCTGGATTGAAAACGCACGCTGGTGAAAACCTGGCGCGGCCGAGGAAAGGTTATCACATGCTGTGCCCATCCGTGATCGATGCTCTCTCTCTCTCTCTCTCGCCCCAGCATGCTCATGGGCATGTTTTTGCTCCTGTCTCACCCCTCTGTTGGCGGAAGGTGCTCTCTGCGACAGCCTTTAATAATTCACCCAACGATCTTTTCTTTTTTGGTCTGTGCCCATCACTCGCGGTGTGAAGTATTCCTCCTTCTCCTCTCTCTCTCTCTTTCACACACACACACACACACACACACACACACACACACACACACACACACACACATCTAAAAGCGTTAGCTTGTTTTTCTTGGCCTTTAGCGCCAGCTTTCTGAGTGTGGCCTCCACTCTGTGAAATGAAGTTGCCACAGTCTGAAACCACACAGAATGGGGGGGAGGCTCTGAGATTGATCCCCGCTGTTATGGAAGCCGGGGGGAAATGGCGAGGATTACGACTCTCTGATCCACCCTACCATCAGGATCCACGCTGCCGCCAGGATCCAACAAATCACGCCACCCATTTGGCCTTTGTTTAATGCAGTAACCTAAGCATGACGGAGCTTTGACATGACTTGCTACATGATATCTATTGCCTGATACCTTTCCCTCCAAACAAGAGGGTTGTTGGTAATGAGAATCAAAGTGTATTTTCGGTCCGAGCAAATAATGGGTTGTATGATATGAAAGACCTCGTTGAACATATGCATGACAGCTTTGGTGCAACAAAACCACTCTCCTCTGTATTAGCGTAAGGCATTTGCTAATGTGTGGAGGATGTCTGGGTGTTAGGGGAGGGAGATATTAGGTCAAAGATTTGTGGCATCTATCAGTGAAATGAAGTTATAGTGTACACAGGCCACAGCCGGCTGGAGCTCAGCTGGTATTATGAGGTGAAGGGCAAATGACCGCAATGTAATCTGTGCATTAGTCACTTGTCAAATGTGTTGTAGGACAGTATGGAACCCAGCGCTGAGAAAGAGTGTTGAGAGGAACTGGTTGGGCAAGTACAATTTTATCAAATGTAGGGTGTGGCAGCTCTGAATCCAGCCAAGGTCTACTATTAATTATCCCTTTAAAACATGATACCCCCTCTGAAAGATAACCTAAGGGGCAAGGAACAGAAGACTCCTAAATGCTCCTAAACTCCTAAATAATATTATCCACTTTTATCTGGTGCGGCCTTGGAAATGTCAGTTCCAACCTTGGAAGCCTCAACAACTATTATTTACTTGAATTAAAATGTTCAATTATTGTCAATTGAACGTCACAGATAAAAATTCAGCAATAGGGAATTTTAGGCCATTCAACTTTAGAAACTCCACTATTTATGCCGTCTTCTCTAGATATACATTAAAACAACCTTGTTGTGCAGAATCGGAAGTAGTTGTCGAAGTATGCCGGCCAGGGACAACTTCATTTCGGCCCCACAGTTCTGACCTGCCCCCTCGTGGATATAGCTTTTAAACATCCAGACAGACAAAGTACGCAGCGGAGTATGTGAACAATGCTGCTCGCGTTGGGTGCGCATATGCGAATGCGTACGTATGCTTAAGTGAAGTATATTTAGGCTACAGAGAACAGGCGACTTTGTTCGATGATTCACTGCAAGGACCTGAACCAATAACCCAATATCAACACACTGTCACTATCACATAACATATCCCAAAAACTAGGTATCTGACAAACTGAACGGAGCAGAGTAGTGAGAGGAACACAATCAAAAAAAGTCGTGAGAGGAACAGAATGTAGTAGAGTGGGGAGAGATTAACAGAATGTAGTAGAGTGGGGAGAGATGAACAGAATGTAGTAGAGTGGGGAGAGATGAACAGAATGTAGTAGAGTGGGGAGAGAGGAACAGAATGGAGTAGAGTGGTGTGAGGAACAGAATGGCTCAGTACATATAGAACGCCCCCCATAAAGCAGGAACAGTTGCAGTTAAAGGACGGCAGCAGCGGCTGTTCAGTCTGGTCCGAGAGGCCTGTCCGCCACAACAAAGCCAGCATCACGGAGAGAAGGGCTCAGGCCCAGCATGGGCCCATAACAGCCTCTGACTCACCGTCTGCACTGAGGCTCACACAACTGCTCCTGTTTCTCAGTGACAGTGCAGAGCAGTTTACACTTTTATGGCAGGGCTGTTCAATGACTTTTTCATGGGAGGCCATTGAACCAAAAAGTTGGGCCGAACATTTTACATTTCCTTTCCATTTTAAAAACACATTTTTCTGTCGTTAAAGCGTTGGAAATGCTAGTTCGTTTTGGTTTGGTTTTGTATTTGTTTTAAAGGAACTGCCTGTTTTTTTGTCAGTACTGTTTGATGGGTGAGGCCCTACTTATAAGCCTTCTGGGTTTTTCCTCACCCTGAACATACTATATTATTCTGTAATCATGCCTGTTCTGTTTTTTTAAATCTCTTTCTGTTATGTGCAAACAAATAAATTAAAAGAGAAAAATGTGTGGGAAATGCTTATTCGGCGGGCTGGTCAAATGCATAAGAGCATAATACAAGAATACAGAATATGAATACATAAGAATACATAATGGTGAGAACAGGCTATTCAGCCCATCTAGGCTCATTGTTTCCTAAAGAATATCCAGCACTGCATCAAGCCTGTATTTCAATACCCAAAGTGTTTTGGCCTCCACTACATGACCTGGCAAGCAGTTGCACGCATTTGCAACTCTCTGTGTAAAAACATACTTCCTGCTATCACTGCGGAATTTACCTTTAACTAATTTCCACCTGTGCCCTCCGCTAACTGAACTCAACCTAAAAAAAATGTTTGGTAGTTCATTCTCTTAATCCTTTTTATGAACTTAAAAACCTCTTAGTCTCCTTTTGCTAAGCTTGAATATATTTAGTGTCTTAAGTCTTTCTTCCTAACTTTAACCTTTCATACATTAATTTAGTCGCTCTTCTTTGTACTTTTTCAAGAGCTTCTATCTTTCTTGCAGTTGCAGTTGGCCCACGGGCAGCCAATTTTATAGCCCTGGTTTATGGGCTTTGATATGGTCTTAAAGAAAAAAGAGGGGAAGAAAGCAGGAAGTGTGTGTAATTGGTGTGGGGAGTGGTATTAGATTCCTACTAAGTTTAGGGTCTGACTCTGAGGGAGCAAGTAAAGGTGGTGTCACATTACACGGCTGTATTGATCGTGCATTCACAAGTGCGTGTGTGTGCATGTGTGTGGTGTGTGTGTGGGGGGAGGAGGGCCAGACAACCAGCTGCTAATAACTGAGAATCTTGAGATGCAGTGGGACACCTACCTGGGGGGGCTACATCCATCAGGATCCTAAACCCCCACCCCCCGCAGTGCCACATTTCCAGCAGGCAGGGCGCAGGGGAGTCTGTTAACGGTTATCTGTCCCTCCCGTCCTCCTCATGCTTCCAGGGTTCAGGGTCCTTCATGCACCTCTGAGCCTTAAACAAGCTTTCTGAAAAACAAAATCAGCGACTCGTGACTTCCCCTTGGTCTCGCTGTCATTGTGGCCACTGTTGTGTCAACACCACATCAAAAGGTGATGCGTGGACAAAAGTCCCGCCCCCCACACTCCCTGCCCGTGTGCATCAGCCGGGCTGACCTCTCTGGCAGAACAGGAGCTTGTGGGAACGTGAGAGGCCAAACTGAATGTGTTGACTTGCTCTCACCTGAACTCACTGATCTCCCAACGGCGACGACGCAGGCACAAAGGGAGGGTAAGGTTACTGAAAGTCAAGTGTTGTTCACAGTCACACGTTTCCATGTCTCCCTCTGGGAAACGTACCTTATAAAGAATCATGTAATGTGCTTAATTTCACTGGGGAGTTTAAATCAGCAATAACTCAGCTCCCTGTGGACTGAAGGGGCAATTGTGGCCATAGAGCCATTCCTGTGTAGGCTACTGTACGCCTCAGCATTCACTGCCCACCTGCTGAGGAACAGGCTGCCTGCATATTACTCCACTCTGAGTGTGTAACTGGACCAAGAGAGGAGAGAGAAGAGAGGAGAGGAGTAGAGGAGAAAGGAGGAAAGAGAAGAGGAGAGAGTAGAGAGAGGAGCAGAGGAATAGAAAATAGAGGAGAGAGGAGAGATTGATGGTCCTGTTGGAATGATTGATTTTCTGTGATTTGGTGTCACGATGTGTCAGCCTGGCTTAAGGGAAGAGCAGAGATCAGTGAATGAGTAACACGTTAAGTGATTGCGTTTTAAGAAATGGAATAAACCAATATCCGAGAAACTGAAAAGGGCCATTGGTGTGGCATGCAGTGGGTGCTCTGCAGTCTACAGTAATGTGTGCCAATTTCCCCTTAGACCAGCGACCAGACCAACCCTGGTCCTGGAGAGCCACAGGGTCTGCTGGTTTTCATTGTTGCTCAGCACTTAATTAAATCAGTTGATTACACACTTAACGCACCTCACCTGGTTTCTTGTGTCTAAACTGGTTGCTGAATTTAAGGTGAATTTAAGGTGAAAACAAAAGCCGGCATACCCTGTGTCCCTCCACAACCAGGGTTGGGGACCCCTACCTTAGACCAAAGAATGGGCTGTGAAGATGTCAGAATTCCACAATAATAAGAACAGAAAATATGTCTCCTTTTTGTGCATACATGCTGATGTGATTTTGCTAACCTTGAGCCTGAAACTGACACTACTCACTTATTCTTTCATTTGGATATCTGCACATTCTTGAAGAGACGAATATTATATATATATCTATATGTATGTATAATAATGTTTTTTTATTTTACACCCCCAAACCCCCCAACCCCTCAGTATAGGAGCAATAAAAGCAGCCAATCGCCACCCCACCCAAATGGGACTCCCAGTCAGAGCCGGACTGGCGCAGCCTGGGCTCGAACCCAGGCTGCATTGGGCAACATGCACTTAGAAAAAGTACCTTTACCAGTTGTGCCACTCAGGGGCCCTCCAAAGAAGCCGGTGTGGGTGGAGCGTGAATTGCAACAACTGTGAGGCACGGTGGAAGAGGGCTGATGGCAGCACGTGTGTGTGGGAAGGCCTCTCACATTGACATATAAAACAATTTAATCTCAACTTCTCTCTCTTTCCGTCTCAGCTGTAGTAGGTGTAATTGAATGGCAGCTACCGCTTTTGTGGAATGAATGCGAAGGTTCTTGCCTACGTACTTGCGGTATGATTTAAAAAGTTCATGAAAGTAAAAAAAAACTACTTTAATTGTATATATTTTTAAATTCATGAATAGACAGTGACACGCGCCTACACCTGTTTCTTCTCCCCGTGCTGCCTTCGATATTGCTTTCATGCCTTTAATCGTGTCGGATCTTTGTGTCTCAGCATGAATCCTGCCTCTGTGAGCGAGAGGAGAGAGGAGGGAGCAGTCTCACAGCCACGTTCTCCCACCGCAGAGTGCTAGCTCAGGGCCACACCAACAAAGAAGATATTCACGGCCAACTTGAGAATCGGTGTCATGAGAAGAGGAAGAGAGTCACTTTGAAACAGTCTTTATCTTGGAATTATTTACTTTTAATCACATCAAAGAGGCCCCACGTTTGAAGCTGAACATTTTTAGTGAAAGCTAGACCTGGAGCCGATGGTACGTCTCAGGTCATTCTCTGAAATGATATTAGTAAGTATTTACTATCTTAAAATTATTACATTTCATACAATATAGAATAGGCCTATATATAAGTAACTACCTAAATAAAGGAAACGCCAACAAGTGTCTTAATTGGCCGTTGGGCCACCATGAGCCACCAGAACAGCTTCAATGTGACTTCTACAAGTATCTGGAACTCTATTAGAGGGATGCAACACCACAATAAATTCCATCATTTTGTTTTTTGATAATGGTGGTGGAAAATGCTGTCTCAGGTGCCACTCCAGAATTTCCCATAAGAGTTCAGTAAGGTTGAGATCTGGTGACTGAGCCATGGCATATGGTTTATATAATTTTCAGGCTCATCAAGCCATTCAGTGACCACTCATGCCCTGTGGATGGGGGCATGGTCATCCTGGAAGAGATAATTCCAATTCAGGATAGAAATGCTTCACCATAGGATAAAGGTGATCATTCAGAATGGCTTTGTATTCATTGGCATTTACCTTGCCCTTTAAGGGGTTGAGTGGACCTAAACCATGCTAGTAAAATGCACCTAACACAATAACAGAGCCGCCAGAACCCTTCATTTACTGAAGTGTTTCCTTTATTTTGGCAGTTACCTGTATAACATAAGGGCCAACTACACTATTAGTAACGTTGTGCAAACTGCACACTCATAAGAATCAGAACATATTGCATTAATGGCTTAGTTTAATTATATAAAAGGATGTGAATAAAAGCCCTATATCTTATTTGAGCTTGAAAAATTATTTCATGTTTTATGCAAAACAGAAATAATTGTTTGAAAATGCACAATCCTACCAAGCCCATGTCTGAATGACGCTGTCCGTTGGGTCTTTAACTTCACTGTGGGGGGGCCTTTGAAGACCTGCTCTAATGTAGGGCAGCTCCTCGCGCTCCCCTGTGGCGGCTGCCGGCGAGTGCACTTGAAACAACCATTTCTCTCCGGTTAAGAAAAAGGTGTCCACCTGTGTAACCCTCCCACTGACCCTGGGCGCAGGTTCATTTCCTGTTCATTTCCTTCATACCCTTAGACAGGGTTTCTGCATCGAGCCGGAAGGCCAAAGCTTCAGTTTGATTGATCACCAGAGCACTTGCTGTTTTTTTATTTATTAATTATTTTTAAATCAGGCCTTAAATTGTGCCCCACTTCTCCTGTCAGCTGGTGACACACAAGGGACAGAGTGTTCTTCACCTTTCCTACGTTAAAATCACACCCACAGACAGAAATACAGAACATTTAGACTGTTTCTGGACTCTCCCTTTGTGAAATGTCAGCCGTATGCTTTTTGTTTTTTTTTTTTTTAAGGGGATTACCCACCCAGAGGCCAAATTGCCTCATTCTCTCCTCAGACCAGCCCTGGCTGGGAGCTCTGATCGGGGGCGGCATTTGGCTGTCCACCCCAGGGGGAGGGGGGAGTGTGAGCCGGCACAAACTCGCCAAGGAGCACGAAGGGTGTCTCCAGAATGTAGGGGGGCGACTTCCATCTCGGAGGAGGTGTATCATTGCTAGCCTCTGAGAATTTGCTTGACCCAGAAGACGGACGGTGAGTTTGTGGGGGAGGGCGAATCGAAATAAATAGAGGGTAAAATTGGCCACTAAATTGGGAGAAAAATGTGAAAAATCTGAAACAAAAAAAAAAAAAGGGTAAGAGGGCGGGATTATTGCTGGCTGCAAGCTGACCCTGCCTCTGCCCTCTTTAATGAGCTATTGTGATTGGCTTAGATCCCATCAATCACTCTGCTCAGAGCTATTCCTGCAGCAGGAAACTGTCAGGCTGCCCACAAGGGGACTGAACGATGAAGAATGGAGTTTTTTTCAAAGCGTATTTGTGTGAGTGTGTGTAGGTAAAAGAGAGAGAGAGAAAGAGAGAGAGAGAGAGAGAGGAAGAGGGAGAGGAGAGGGAGGTGTGGGGAAGTGTGTATATGCCTCTGTGTATGTGTGTGTGAAGACCTGTAACCTGTAACTCACATTGTCACCTGACTCCAAGCTCTAGAATTTCCTCCACAATGCCTTATGGCATCTCACCTTTTCAGCTTAGCACTGTCTTTTGTCAAAACCTTTTTTCGCCTTTTTTTTAAATCCTCAAAATGCTCTCAACCAATGGCATTCCTTCAGTCTCGAGCACAACATTTGGCATGTGAATAACTGCACACCACAAATATGGCTCTGCTCTGTGTAGTATAACCATGGGTCATATCAGCCCGGGTCCCATGCACTGCAGTGCACAGCTCCTCACACTTAAAGCTTTAAGTTCTGACCTCACGCTTGCGAATGGACATCGGATCCAAAACGCCTACACTGTCAGAGGCAGTGAGAGCACAGCTGCTCCTACAACCCCCCATTCCTCTGTGCCCCTGTGCTGCTCTTCAGCCTTCCACTGCAGCAACTTAACATGTTATTTCACTGATATTTCAGATCTTTAGTGCTACTCAAAACCTCCTCTCCCTCCCCCCCACACCCCAACCACCACCTCCCCAAACCAAGCACAGGCCACCCTGGGTCACCCTACACTTCCTGTTTTCTACCGCCCACCGCTGTTGTGGAATACATTGCGGAGCCTCAATTTAACCCAGAGGTCAAACTTTGCAATAATTACCCCAGTTCAGAACACTGTCCATGCTTTTGATGGGTCGCAAACACGTCCTTAAAGCTCCTGCAGAGAAGAAAAAAGTATGAGTGTGACCTGGAACTATTTACAAAATAGCTAGGAAGTTGTACTTTGGGGGTGGCAAACGATACATAAATAAATGCATGTGGTAAAAACGTTGCTACAACATCATTATGCACAACAACTGTACACTATACTGCCACGTTGTAAAAAAAACTTGCGAGAACATTTTGTGCTAGCTGGGAATGTATATGATTTCTGTTATATGCAATATATACTGTATATATATGTAATTATAACATTGTGTGCAAATGTCTGTAATGCTCTTGAGAACATTGTGTTTTCTATATATTAATATCAAATATATTGATATTGAATACCCCAGGTTCTTCTATTCATTCATTTATTTATTCACGGACTCATTCATCCAACACTGGCAGTGAGGTACGACTCTTGCTTTCAACCATCTTACTCTTGATGAGATTAGGTTAGATTAGATTAGAAAGATGCCTCAGATAAAATAAAACTGTTGTTTTGGAGCTGGTGCGATTGTTTTAAACATTCCTGAAGAACCCACAGAAGGTAAAGATGAGACTCTTTCCTTCCTGACGTGTCAGATTTTCCGATTTTTGGGGGGGGATCTTGACCCAAATTCTATGGCTTGAGGCCCCTGAAGCACTAAAGGGTCCTATAGAGCACGCCCCTCCCCCAGTCTCTGCACTGCGTATTCAGGCTGTGCTCTTCACTGATAAAGCTGCTTTGTTGAACTGGAATCCGGTGTGTGTGTGTGGGGGGGGGTGGAGAGTCATTTGAGATGTGCCAAAGCTCACGTACACACTCACTCACACACACACACACACACACACACACACACACACACACATGCACACACACACACACACACACACACACACACACACACACACATAGACTCACATGCCTACTCACAGGCGCACACACACACACACACACACTCACATGCCTACTCACAGGTGCACACACACACACACACACTCACATGCCTACTCACATGCGCACACAAACAGAAACACAAACACACACATACACATACACCACAGGCTCAGTGAATGCAGAGACTTTGCACAAACTCAGTGACCTCAGTGCCGCACCTCCCCCTCCCCTCCTCTCCACTTACAGCAGGAATGTTTCGTGAGGTAATGCATACATCCATACAGCTCTATACTGCTCTCACCACCACACCATCTGTGCCTCGTGTGCACTGGAATGAACCCAACAACCCTGTCAACCCAACTTAACCCCTCCCTCTCCGTCTCCCTCTCCAGCTCCCCTCCTACACACACGCACACTCTCTCGCTCACACACACACACACACACACACACACACACACACACACACACACACGCACACTCACACCTCTCTCTCTCACACACACACACACACACACACACACACACACACACACCCTCTCACACTCTCTCACACACACACCCACACACACAAAGACACACATGTTCACACACACACACACACACACACACACACACACACACACACACACACACACACACACACTCACACAATCAAACACACTCACACCCTCTCTCACACACACACTCATGCACAGACACACAAACACACACACAGTTATACCCACACAAACACCACACACACACAGTCACACATACACTCACACACTCAAACACACACTCACATTTTCTCTCACATATACACGCACACACACATAAACACATACCTATTCACATGCACACTCACTCTCACACACACATACAGGCACAAACACACACACACACACACACACACACACACTGTCACAATTATCCTCAAGTGAGTCACGGAAACCTCTGACAAGGGTATCGGTTAACAGTGTCACTGGGTTCATGTTAACTTCGTTATGGTTTCCCATAGGCAAACACCCTACACACACTGACCCCGGCGGAGCAGGTTTGTTTAAACAGCCAGCAGGATGTTTCTGCCCTGTCTGCATTTCAAAACCCCACTGCCTTTAACACGACGTGTGACAGCTTGAAAGTTTCAATTGTTCCATTACACAACAACCCCGTTCCTGACCAGGGACTGGACTGAACTCAAGCAGGCGGGCTTTCGTTTGTTTGCTGAAGACTGAAATTTTAACATCAAGGATATAGAGTTTTTGGGGGAGCAGACACCAGACAGTGGTCCTTGGATGAAATGTGAATGGAATGAAATGAATGAAAATGTAATCTAGAACACTGTTCTGTTGAATAGAAATGCTCCCACTTTTACGGCGTCCATGACTAAAGTGTGACCTATTTGACAAAATATACAAACACCGCTTCCGATTTCATATACGCAATTTATTTTATGATAATTTAATTTTATGATGACTTCAAAATTCTTTTTTTATATTTAAATATACAATATATTCTACTATATGTCCAAAAAACACATAACACTACATTTATATATATATATATAATATATATATATAGGTAACTGTCAAAATAAAGGAAACACCAACATAAAATTCATAAAGTGTTCAGTTGGGCTTTGTATTTATTGCAAAGGGGTTAAATGGACCTAAACCATGCCAGGAAAATGCACCCCACACTATAACAAAGCCACCAGAACCCTTCACTTACTGAAGTGTTTCCTTTATTTTGGCAGTTACCTGTATATGCAGCATATTCCCAATGTTCTGCATGGCGCCCTGCTCTATGAGAAAAGATGAATAAAGAATAAAGAATAAAATATTTCCTTATATAGTGGATTTAATCCTCATAAATATGTTGGGGAGGGGGTTGCAAGAGAATGCTTCTATTTTGCTTTGCGCAGGAAAATCAGGGAGGCAGCTGGAAGGAATTGGGTCTCGTTTCCTCTCTGTAGGGTCCACAGACAACCTTGTGATGGGGGGGTGAGGGGGAGGGAGCAAGCCAGGACAGGCTGAAAAGCAGCCGGTGGGGGGCGGCGCACACGCATAGCAGCAAGTTCTCTGAGTTATTGGCATGCACGTTTTATTGGTTCCCACTCTGTCCACAAATGATTAACCACGGAAAAGGGCCCAGCTAACTCAGGACAGTCATCACATTCTCTAGTGAAATAAACACTCCAATAGGATATACATCTGTGGAGCCTTAAACGACCCATATGAGGAAGGCCTTATATAACTCACATGGAACGCCTTAAACATGCCTCGTGAGCACAACTGCACATCTCAAATTTATAGCAAAGGAAAAAAACATACATACTTAAAGACAGCGGGCGTATGTCAGAGAGAGAGAGGTTTTTTTGGTTGTTTTTAAATTTGTTAAAAAAAATAAGGAGGAAATGCAGGTTCTGTGGTAATTACTAATGGCTGAAATGGAGATGTTTTAACTCGCAAAGAATAAAAACATTTTTTTAAAAGAGGAGACAAAAAAGCCTCATTTCTGGTTGAGCCTCGGCAGTTACCCGCTAAAATTAGGCCTTGTTGGAATTCAAGATGCTAAAGTCACTAAGCCACAGGGCTCAGTAGGGGCTGGGGAAATTGAGAGCGGGGGGAGGTAAGTGGCAGTGTGGGGGAGGGGTGAGATAAGGCAAAGAAGCACAGGCCTCCTCCCAGGATTCAGAACCAAGACCCAACCCCCTCCTCCTCCCCCCCCCCCTCACTGCCCCAACACTTCCAGCTATTCCCAATCCTGTTTGTGCTTGACCTAGTTTAGTGTGTTTTTTTGTCGTTTTGTTGGTAAAGGTCGAGTGGCCAGTGTGAGAGCCCACCTCCAGGCCCTCGACGTTCTGGAATTTTCCGTAAATCTCCGGCCCGGTATCCATCACGGGGCTCATGCCGGGAGCCCAAAGCAGGTGACTGAGAGGGAGGATCTTGTTGGCATTTATCAATAAACATAAACGTATGAGGTACACTGGACTCACAACACTGCAGCCAGGGTCTGTCAATACATGAGACACTACTGCCTGTGAGAAACACCTGTGTGTGTGTCAGTGTGTGAGTGTGTGTACATGTGAGTGTGTGTGTGTGTGTGTGTGTGTGTATGATTGTGCATGTGTGCGTATAGAGAGCTTTCATGGATTTATTTTTGTTTTCCTTTATTTATGCTACATGTATGTTATTTTCTAAATGCCTTGCCAACACAAATGTTTGTCTATCATGCCAATGTTTTTTTTTTAATTGAGTGTAGAGAGAGAAAAAAATATATAGATAGAGGGAGAAAGAGGGTGATAGAGAGAGGATGAAAGAAAGATAGAGTTATATAGAGGGAGAGTGATAGAGAGGGAGGATGAAAGATAGTTTACCAGTATTAGCACAGCAGCCTGCACCAAGCATTCCCGCTAACCAGAATGCACTGCAGCTCCCTTTTGTCCCTCATGTCCCTAGTGTCCACGGTCCCACCTACCATCACAGATGGGTCTGTCACCAACTTTCACTCTCCCCCATCTCTCTTTTCTCTCTCACTCGCTAACCCCCTTCCCCACCCTTTCCTCCAATCCGTATGATGCTGGACCCCAATCCTTTTGTTTATCAACACATTTACAGTAAATCCTACTGTAATCTCAAGTAAACACAACCTTGTAAACAGGACTTTGCCACATATGTACACACACATATATACAAACACACATGTGAATGCTCACACTCACACAAACTCATCTGACCTTGGACAAATAATCCTTTGAAAGTCCTGAACCATTTAGACTTAGACTCTACAATTCCTGCAGATTACTGACAATTTTAAAGAAACATCTATCTTCACCAATATCCCAGAAGAAAGAATTTATCTTCCTTCATACAATTGTATATTTTGGTTAGCAATACATTTAGTTGAAAATGATCAGGCATCTGTGGTTCTGTGTGGCTCAGTTGGTAGAGCATGGCGTTGGCAACGTTTAAGTTGTGGGTTCAATTCCCACTGGGGCTGCATATACTGAAAAATGTATGCATTCACTACTGTAAGTCGCTTTGGATAAAAGCGTCTGCTAAATGGCATATATTATATGATTATATTAATTATATTAATCTAAAGGGTTAAAAAGAATTTCAAATACAAGTCCCTGGCCTAAAACTCACACATACATGCTCCTATATCTATATACATGGGGTATACCGGTAACTGCTCAAATAAAGTAAACACCAACATAAAGTGTCTTAACAGGCCGTTGGGTCACCGTGAATCACCAGAAAAGCTTCAATGCGCCTTGGCATAGATTCTACAATTGTCTGGAACTCTAATGGAGGGATGCAAAACCATTCTTCCACAAGAAATTCCATAATTTGGTGTTTTGTTGATGGTGATGGAAAGCACTGTCTTATAGCGTTTTTCCACCAGACGGTACAGTACGGCATGGTACGGTTACCAATCCGTGCTCCCACATTTTGTCGCTTTTTCCACCGCCAAGCGACCCGTACCGAACCTCAGTACCCGTGCTGAATTTAGCTACTGCTCTGTTTAGGTACTAAATGAGGCGACACAACCGCCATGTTTTTCTTAGCTTCACTTCAATTATTGGTAGGTTATTATTTGGAGAGTATTATATAGAGTTTGGCATTATTGTCAGGTTTGCGTAATTCTATAAGTTAGGTTTGTGTTACGAAAACTGAAATAAACACGTTTTCTTTGAAATCATAAAGTATAGTACAACTTTTTCATTCCTCACAGAAATAGATTTTTAGAAAGATATAGGAATCGATTTAATGCATTCCGATGCCTGAGCTAAACCCAGGCCTTTGAAACAAAGGGATCTGAACTGGACAAGTGTTTGAACAATCTTGCACCTTTATAAATCGACACTCGACAGTTTTGTTAGCTCGTACTAGGGCTGCACGATATGGGCAAAGTCTCATATTCTGGGGAGACAAAGCTAATCTGCAAGTCTGTGTGGGAAACAAATGTAAGACAACACATGCCCAGCGTTGAGCGTTACCATAGACTTCTATCGCAAACTTTGGTGGTATAATATTGCAAATGCTCATATGGGAATAGTGATCGGAATACGATATATCGTTCACTGTGAAGTCATCACTGTATGGTACCTCTTGCGCTTGCTGCTCCCAACATGACTCCCAAATGCCTAGGTAGAAGTAAGAACATTTTATCTAATATTACGGGGAAAGCCGTGTTCTGCTTTTGTGAATTTGAGCTGGAATGTTTACAATGTCAGTGTTACTAATGTCACCACAGTGGTCGCATTCTTTTTTGTCACTTTTGTCACAGATAACTCCTCCTATCGAACTCCTCCTATCTTCACGGTTCTGTTGTGCAGTGGAAAAACGACACAGGGACTCGACCTGTGAAGGGGATAGTTACGTGCCGTGTCGTACCGTGCTGTTGGTGGAAAAACAACATTAGGTGCCACTCCATAATCTCCTATAAGTGTTCAATTGGGTTGAGATCTGTTTACTGTGACAGCCATGGCATATGGTTTGCATTGTTTTCATGCTCATCAAACCATTCAGTGACCACTCGTGCCCTGTGGATGGGGGCATTGTCATCCTGGAAGAGACCACTCCCATCAGGATAGAAACGCTTCACCATAGGATGAAGGTGATCACTCAGAATGGCTTTGCATTTATTAGCATTTACCTTGCCCTCTAAGGGGTTCATTGGACCTAAACCATGCCAGGGAAATGCACCCCACACCATAACAGAGTCACCAGAACCCTTCACCATGGGAAACAAGCACTTGGGCCTGCAGGTTTCTTTTGGCATGCTTCACACATGCACTCGTCTGCTTGTTGCAAATAGGGTGAAGGACGACCTATGACCTTTTCCCACTGCTCAGTACATCACTCCCTGTGCTATTTGCTCCACTTTACTTAAAAATGTGCATTGTTAGGTGTGATAAGGAGTTTATGCACTGCAACCCCACCATAGTATTCCTCTCTGTGAAGTTCTTGATAGACTGTTTTTAAACTGCCTGCTCACACCCTATATGGATATTTGCAGTCAACTGATTTAGAGTTGCTTGTCTGTATTGCTTTGCATCTCAAATCAATGCATGGACATCATGGTCGAGGAATATGTGCTTTTTGTCCACAGTTGCCCCTAGTTCATGATGTCTTTCTCTCAGATTTCCACGCCAACATCACCTTAGCCACTATTCCTCATGAAACATCAGCAAGTTTAGCAGTCTTCATCACTGAAGCTCCTGCCAAACATGCCCCAACAATCACCCCCTCTTTCAAAGTCACTCTTCTTCTAGTCATGGTAACCAAAATAATGGGCAACTGGGCCTGCCCAGCATTTTAATATATGACCCTAAGCACGATGGGATGTTAATTGCTTAATTAACTCAGGAAGCACACTGTGTGGAAGCACCTACTTTCAATATACTTTGTGTCCCCTCTTTGTACTTTGTATCCTGTATTTTGGCTGTATATTACCTGTATATGGATGAATGTTTTGAAATTCAGAGTCACAAATTTACATGGCGTTTAAATAGCATAGATACCCAGAGCTGGTTTTGTTGGTAGAACGAGGTCGGCTGAGGGCTGGCAAGTCTCCAGGCCGCTGAAGCAGGAATGGAGAGGCCTCCCTCTGACAGCCCAGCTCCTCTTTTTTCCCCAGCGGAAGCGATACGGTGAAGAAAAATTCCCGTCTGCCTCGGTGGTTCCTGACTCCCAAGGCCATCTCCCGCGGCAGCAGGAACAGAGCTGGAGTTGGGCCAGGTACTTTTGAAACTTTTTAAAGATTCAGGACCAGTTCCAAAATGTAAAAAAAAAGAAGAAAAGAAAGAGTTACGGCCCTGTCACGGGCCTCAGGAAGTTATGAGAGCGTGCGAGCGGCAGCCCGGTAAATAAACCCGCTGTTATGAAACCCCCACGTTTCTGTGCATACGCTCTGGGGAGGGAAACGTGCTCCTTGCGGCCCGTGGCCTGATGTCACACGCGACGACACCTACTTTAATTCACGGGACTGTCTCTGTGTGGAGAAGACGATGAGCTGAAGGTGCCACTGTCCACGCTTTGCTTTGCTCGAGTGTGGTCTGCTAATGCCTGACGTGTTAATGTTGGCTAAAGGTACATTCACATGGAGCTTCAGGCAAGCTGTGTGTGCACCGGAAGCCATTGTTTTTCATTGGAACCATGGCATTGGCTTGCGTTGCAGTGCTTGCTTTGAAGCTTGGGCTTGCTTCAAAAAACGTTTGAATCGAGTCTACTTTGAGCCCACCTTCCGCGCTTTGATGCGACATCCAGCCAATCGCAAAATGAAAGGGAGGAGAATACCCCGTTGCTAGAAAAATCAAGACAATTTAAAAATGGAGGACCAGCTCATAACTGCTGCAAATTAAGATATTGAGTAGCTTATAAATCAGCTTCCTAGCTAGGTTAATCGGATAACTTGCAAGATAGCATAGTGAATAGCAACCTAGCTAGAAACAAACCGTATGTAGTTTGTGTTAAATAACGACATATAGCTATCTACCTGACAATGAACATTATCTAGCCAGCTAGCTAGATACTTTCATATCAGGTAGCTAAATGTTAGCTCTCCTTTGTATTCAGGTATACCAATGAATGAAGCAATGCCAATTTGAACCCTCCCTGATAAAGACTATTTGATTGGCAAGTGCAAGGCACATCCCAAAAAACATGCGTTGCGTTGCGTCAACATGAAGCTCCATTTGAACATATTCAAACTTTATTTACCAGTTAGATATTTGTTTTATTTATCCCTTAGATATTAGCGTTGTTTTCCACTTAGAGATTCGTTTTATTTGCCCCTTAGGTATTAGAAAGACTGATGACTAGTGCTTAATTTGTGCTGGGGCTAGCCGGGCAAATGCCAAGAATCCGATTTTGCGCCCTGGTAAATGTCAGAGCCCCGGGCTCATAAATATCTAAAGTGCGACAACAACGCATATTTTAAACTGGAATTAAACAACGTCCAATGAACATTACAAATGTAAATAGAATGCAGAAATGCAGAAATGCAGCGACACAGAGGTAGGAAAGGTTTACCCTTTTTCCTCCGCGGGGGTGGGGGGGTGTGGTTGGGGGAGGCGAGTTGAGCCCCGGTATCGCTTATTTTACAAATTAAGCACTGCTGATGACCTCTGGCTACAGATGGCAGTGTGCTGAAATACAAATAGCCTACAAAGTTTTAGTTTTTTTCAGCTCCACTGGTCACTCACTAGTGTAAATGTTTCTCCTCACGCTTCTTCCCCTCTTCCACGTGTGAAGCAGCATTGAATGGAGGAGATGGAGATGGAGGAGAGGGACGATTTGACCACTTTCTGTCAACGTAGCATGTCCTTTCTCAGCCTGGTTCCTTGCCATTTCAGTCTCTATGGACAGACTCAACCTATAGGCACAAAGGGTGACAAGACAAGATTGCTATTCCATTTTCAAAGATTTTCTATCTGACGATGTTCACATACTGGATACAGACATCCCTATCAAATAAACTCCACTTTGTTCTTAAAACTTTTGTTGCAAGGTTGACCTCTAACCTCTGACCACAGTGACGTGAAGGGATGAGACCAGCATGCCTTTCTGCATTTTCAAGGTTCAACATTCAAACTGTCACAGAAACACAGATGGAAATGATGAAGATTATGAAGAAAGGCCTCCCATGTTTTGCCAACTAGTGGGAATTATGATAGCCTTGATTGTCTCGTCATGTCACCCCCCTGCACCAGAGTTGCATCGCTCAAGCGTCTCCTGGGCAGTTTTTGGGGTTGGTCCAACCAAGGATTACCCTGTCAAACACTCGACTCCAGACACTCAATCTCCGACAGAGCGTCTGGATAGCTTTGTTAGCTTTTCCGGCCTAGGCTTTCTGAAATCTGATTGATTGGTGCCAGCAGATTTCTGTTGGATCTGGTTGGCTGGGTTTGGTTCATCATTTCATCAAACCCACTCTGTTGCATGATTCGTCGTAATCATTCTTAGAATCATCCTTATTTCATTCTAACTGTAGTCAACTTGCTTTAGGACTAGTGTTGTATATGGCTGCTTACTTGAGGGAGGGATGTGCTTAAAGTTGAATGCACTTTCTGAAAGTTTATTTGGATAAAAATGTCTACAAATGACTAATGTAATGTAATCTAAAAGTTACATTATAGAGGAGCGTTAAATCACATATCTGCAAATGGAAGAAATGGACACATTTGTAATACGTTGCACATTTTCTTCTGACTTTGATTATTTCTTTTTCTGGACATATTCTACGGTATTACAGAAAGCATAGAGAGGCCTGTGTGCACCTCTGAGACACTGCTGTGTCTCTGTGATGGAAAAGGAGCTGTTTTTACAGACAGCTGCTGATATGCCAGCCAGCTGGGCCTGTTATTACTGTGAGGGCATACGGGTTCACACCAACAACCAAACCAGTACGTTGAGACTACAGTTACAATCCACCCGCATCTAAAAAGAGGGAGAGGGAGAGGGAGAGGGAGAGAGAAAGAGAGAAACAGACATGCATGGCACAGGGTAAAATCTGGAGCAGCAAGGTTAGCCACAGATAGAGATCTTTTATATTACCTACATCAAAAAAGCAAAAGGCTAAAAAAATCAAAATAAAAAGAAGGTGAACAAATGTAAAAAAGAAAAGGGAGGCAAAAAAAACATTTAGCTCAGGCAGCTTGGACAGACAGAGCGTTTGGAGCAGCAGGGGAAGCGGCGTCGCTGGATCGGGATGTGTGCTGGAATTACGCAACAATTCAGGGAGGATCCGCACCATCAGCTGTGGTCACTCTCTCCGCTCTCTGCATCATGTGTAGCCCAACTCTTCAGTGCGTGGAGCAGCCGGGAGTTGCATAACTGCGTTAAAATAAACCCCTGGTCACATGTTACGCTTCAGCCCCGTGGATAGATATCACACTGTCGCTTCGATTTCCCTGGCGGCGATTCAGACCTTACACACGCACGCACACACACTGTGTGGCTCTGTGGCTCTGTGAAAAATAAAAAAGGGGTGGAGCTCCTTTCCTTGCAGTGTAGGCCACATGAGTTGGCTGGAGTTTTTTTAAATTATTATTGAGGAGCCCAAAACCAGCCCCTTTAAAGTCACACCGCAGACTTTTTTGGTTTGTACATACAGAACATAAACCCACCACCACCCCCCAGCTCTAGCAGTGCCACCTGGGCACTGCCCCTCCCCCTCCCTGAAGAGGCTGTCACATTTTTTGTAACCTGTCATTTAAAAAAAAGTTTAAGAGATGGACAGAAAAGAAAGAGAGAAATGCATGCAGACCGGTGAGGAGGGAGTAATCTTGGCTGATCTGTTTAAAGAGCCAATCAGATGCACAGACGCACTTTGTACTAATCACCCAAGCACAGCCTGAATAAGTCTGCCTAAAAGAGCCTGCCTCCAGCCATGTCCCAGCCACCCCCGCCTAGCTCAGAGCAGTTTTAGTCTTGCTGCAGTTTGTAATAACTATAGGTACATTTTTAGTCTTGTTGAAGTTTACAATGTCAGTGGGTACATTTTTAGTCTTGTTGAAGTTTACAATGTCAGTGGGTACATTTTTAGTCTTGTTGAAGTTTACAATGTCAGTGGGTACAATTTTAGTCTTGTTGAAGTTTCTAATATCCGTGGGTACAGTTTTAGTCTTGTTGAAGTTTCTAATATCCGTGGGTACAGTTTATGTGGGAGGACAGAATGCCCCCCTCACATCTTAAAGGCCAGGCCCCTGGGAAGAAGTATTCTCAATATGACATACTATCGACTTAGATTCTTCAGCTACAGGAGAGAGGAACTAATATATATGATATATATCTTTAATTGAAAAAAATGTAATGTTGTTGTTAATGTTGTATACAGTACAATTTACAATCAAATTGTCATAGAGTGATTTAGTGTGCTATATCAGAAGAATCAGTGCACAACACACACACACACACACACACACACACACACGCACTCATTGACACACAATTACACACATATGCACTCATACATGCACGTGTACATACATGAGCAAGTATGCACTCATTCATGCGCACACACACACTTACGCATACACACACACAGAACAGGCACTCAAACACAGGCACCCACTCATGTACACGTGCATGCACCACCTCAAGAAGACATTTACATGTACAGATGCATGTACACATTTGTAGGAATTTTTCCTTCTTGTGAAATAAGAGTTGTGGTACCAAATGGTTGCTGTCACCTCTGTATGCATGTCAACGTCCTATTATTCTCAGGTCAAGCCATCACCCCTCCCTTGGGCCATCACCCCCCTTTGGGCCATCACTCCTCCCTTGAGCCATCACCCCTGCCTTCAGCCATCACCCCTCCCTTGGGCCATCACCCCTATTTGGGCCATCGCCCATCCCTTGACCCGTCACCAATCCACATTTCCAATACTTCTGTTACATTTAACATCCAAGCACACTGAGGCAGGAGTTTTCCTTACACACTTGAACGTATGCAAGCACGTACACATACATACACACACTGACACGTACACATACACAGACACACTAACATGTAGACACTGACACGTACACATACACACACACACTAACACACACATGGACACGTACACACACACACACACACACACACACACACACACACTGACACGTACCCATACACATACACACTGCCAAGTAGACATACACATACACACTGACACACATACACACACAGTGACACATGGATATACACGAACACAGACACGTACACATACATGCACACACTGACACGTACACATACACAAACATGGACAGGCAGCCATACATTCACGCAAGAATACACGTGAGAGAACACATCTACCCACACACACACACACACACACAAACACACTGCCGGAGAATTAGGATGGCACCACTAAATTCCATTTCTTTTTTATGAATGAGTGTGAATCACATCGGCTCTCTGACAGCACTTGTAAATCGCACTGCCAATTTTCATCTGTGACTCATCCCCAGCTCTGACGCCGAGATACTGAGATGTGCAGCAGGATGGAGAGAGAGAGGGAGAGAGAGAGATGGAGGAAGGGAGCGTGAGAGTGGGATAGAGACATAGAGGGAGGAGAGCAAAAGAGACAGAGGAAGGGACAAAGAGAGGGGGGGGAGCGGGAGAGAGAAAGGGACACACCACAACAATCTGCAAGCTAATCAGTGTATTATCATCGGATTCAATAATTCTTCTAGATAAGGATAGTAAGCAGGTCTTTCCTTGGTGTCACTTGTGGCCAACCTGACCGCATGCCCCATCGGTACAAGAGTTCAAGCGTGACAGGGAGTAACCATAACACACCGGAACAAAAAACCTGAGCTTTAAGGGTTTGGCGTGCTGGTGCGTTGTGAGGCAGCCGACGTTGGTATGTTCATACCTCTTTTCTGTTACATTCCACTCTCTTCCGCATGCGGGCAGCGGCGATGGCTTAAACACACAGTGGAGGGTGCCGCTGAATGTTATGATTATAAAATATTTATTTTGAATCACTCCAGTGTGGAATTGGACCTAATGGACAGGGTTAACACAGATGGGGTGTGGGGTGTGGGGTTTGGGACAGGGGTACTAAGGTCTTTCAAGGTAATGGAGGGCCTGAAACTCCTCTACAACCGAAACCAAAAGGAGGTGGTTGGAGATGAGACATTTCCCCACATCGCCCATGGCGCTGACTGGCACTGTGAGAGGAACAGGAAGTGATGCATCGTTTTTGGTGGGTGCTTTCGGTGCAAAGCTCAGGGGAAGGTTGGTCTACGCCCCACCCTCCTCGAGGCGGGAGGAACAATGCACTCTCTCATGGCATTCTCCAATGCGGGCAGGAAGTGAATGGTGGAGCATCAGAGGGCCAGTCACAGACAGGATGTAGCACTGGGGGCAGGGATATGTGCATCACACTGAATAACTGGCTTTATTTACTCTCTCTCTCCATCTCAGTCTTTCGATCAGTCTCTCTCTCTATCTCTCCCTCTCTCTGTCTGCTCACTGCACAGTGCCCACTGATGTTTTCCTTTGCCACATGTCTTAGGTTTGCACAGATCGCCTCTTTCTCTTTTGGTAAACACCAAGCCCAGCCCCCCTGAGATCGACCAACCGTGGGACTCTCTCGTGAACCGCCGCCACAGAGACGGGCCTAGACTTTCATCGCATGGCAGTTAAAATAAACCACCGGTGATATACGGACGGAAAGGGACAAGCGGTAAACGGCCCGCCTAGGACGGCCTTCCCAGAAAACACCCAGAGAGCGTCCCGCCACTTGAAGCAGACAGGTCTGCAGCCAGCAGTTAAACTGTCTGGTATCTCCAAACCCAGGAACATCCCTGTGTGTGTTCACACGGTCCTCTCTCAGCTCCATGCACTGAGACAAGACAGAGATCATTATAAATGATAATATTTGTTTGTAATGTTTGTAAAATAAAAAAACATTATCTCATGTTCTCTCATGTATTTCAAGTCAAAATGTATAAAATACTTGTGTGTTTATTTTTATTTTGTATTTTTTTTTAAACGACATTCATGTTACGCTTTGCCCTTTCATGCCAATAAAGCATATTGAATTGAATTGAGAGAGAGAGAGGGAGAGGGAGATATAGACAAAGAGAATCAGAGAGGGAGAGAGAGAGTGAGTGACTGAGAAGACATAAATTTCGAGAGGGAGAAAGAGGGATACAGAAAGAAAGGGAAGGAAAGAGAGGGGGAGGGAGATATAGAGAAAGAAATAGAGGAAGAGAATGAGGGGTAGAGAGTGGGAGGGAGAGGAAGAGGGGGCTTTAGAGACAAAAAGTGAGAGAGGGGTAAAGGAAGAGAGAGAATGAGTAAAATAAAAAATGAAGTGAGGAAGAGAGAGGGAGTGGGAAAGAAAGGAGAGAGAATGAAAGGTACATTTTGTCCTCCACTGTGTTTGCATTAATTATGAATTTCAATTGAAAAGACCCAGGAGCAGTGAGAGGGTGTGGGATGTCTCCCGTGGGTGATCATGTTTCTCCAAAGGAGGCAAGTTAGCACTGATCCTTAGCACTGCCTGTCACCAGAGCAGCCTGGAACATAACCAGCCACCTGCCCCACCCTGCTGCACCCCACCTCCTCCCTGCATCACTGCCACTCTCTCCACCCGATATGCCACCAACATACGCCCATGAATATATATGCATAATCAATACAGAAAGACCAGTGCCTACTTTCCGGTTGTCATTTAGCATATAGCACATTACCTGCTTGGACCAGGTACCATGTGTTAGACAGACCTCCAGCTAAACATGATCCAAATTAAGTATTGCTAATTATTAAATATGTAGACTTTACATATAAGGAATAAAGTGACAAGCTGTGCGTTCTCGGGATATATATATGTGCGCCTGGGATGGTGAAGTGCATATATATCCTGGGAACTCATGGCATGGAGTGTTTTAATCAGCTTATACCACGGTTACTTGCCACAAGAAATTCAAAAGTATAAAAAATTCAGACCATTACCAAGTAAAAATGATCCGCCAAGAAATATAGTTATATAATATAATATATACAAACATGCAATGCTGTCACATCCTTGTTTTCAAGAACACAGACAGGATTATAACAAAAAACATGTTAGCTTGAGTCAAGATGAACTCAAAGTGACAATGAAGGGAAATATAAAAAAGATGTAACAGTGCTAGTGTTAGCTAGCTAGCTAACATGAATTACCTAACTAGCGAAGTACAGTACGTTATCATAGTGAGCAAACGTAGCTAGCTAGCTAACTAGATTAGTTACCTAATGATGCATAAAGCCAGCTAGCTATCCGAGTTGGTGGGACTCATACCGTTAGCTGAATAATGTTAGATTGAGAGTAGTGCTAGCTAGTTAGCAACAAACCTTTCTAGCACTTGCCATGTATGTAATAAATAGCTTGCTAACATGTCTGGCTAGTAACTTAATATACAAAACATCTGGAAAGCTAGCTGTGACTGCCCTGGTGGCATTAAGTAGTTTCTTGCAAAACGTTTTCACAAAAGTTACTGCAATCTTTTGATCTAAGCAAACAAATCCTATTACAAGGACAACAATACAGTTACAGATCCATATAGTACATTACATTTCAATATAGGAGAGTGTAGGCCAGATAATCAAGAGCAAAACAAAACCAAAAAAAGTGAATAATCAGACACTTCCTATTTACAACATTACAAGGTTCAATGAGAGCAACTTTGATTTCCTTTCAGCCAAGACTTACGTTTTTGTGTGAAGGTGTGATAATTGTCACTTGATCTGATGTCTATGGGAATAGTATCCCGAAAATGAGATGATCGGACAGAAGTGCCCCTTTAAAGTCTACACCCGTCTCAAAAATGTCACCGTTTGTTGCTTTAAAGCCTTTTTTTCCAGATTTTACCCTACAACTTCCACGTGAAAGAGAAATTCTCCAAATGTCTTAACATTAATTAAAAATAAAACACTAGAATAATAGAATAGAATAACTTAAATTGATAAGTCTGCACCCCGCTTATCATACCCCTAAACTAGCCCAGGTGTAACCAATCACCTTCCAGATCACACATCAATTATTTGGACTCCACCTGTGTTCATTTGTAGTGATTCTGATTGCTTCAGAATAAAATGAGCTGTTCCAAGAGGATTCCACTGCTGGGTAGTGTAATCCACCATAAGCAATAAGCAAGGAGCTTTCAAAAGAACTGGGGATAAAGTTGTGGAAAGGCACACATCAGGAAATGGATATAGAAAGATTTCAAAGGCCTTAAATATCCCTTACAGCATGGTCAAGACCATAATTAATAGCTGGAAGGTGCATGGCACCACCAGGACCTTGCCTTGAAAGTTGAAATTGGGGAGGAGGATCACCTTTCAGCAGGACAACATACTAAAGCACACAGCTAAAGCAACAGTGGAGGGGATAAAAAACAAAAAGGTGGATGTCCTTGAGCGGCCTAGTCAGAGCCCTGACCTAAATCCTATTGAAAACCTGTGGAATGACTTGAAGAGCACAGTCCATTGATGGTCCTCATGCAATCTGACAGAGTTTGAACAGTTCTGTTAGGAAGAATGGGAAAATGTTGCCCAATGTAGGTGTGCAAAGCTGGTAGAGACATATCCAAACAGACTCATGGCTGAAATTCAAGCAGAGGGTACTCAGCGGAGTGTAGACTTATAAATCCAATTTATTCTAGTTTTTAATTTTTAATTAATGTTCAGAAAATGTGAGAAATTTTTTTCACTTGTAGGGTAGGGTAGACAACTTGTTTCACTACAAGTTGTAGGCTAAAATGTGCAAATAATGGTGGAAAAAGTCTGATTTAATATGTTTTAATTTCAGGCTGTAAGGGGTGTAGACATTAAAGGGGCACTGTATATATGTTTGTGTGTGTGTGTGTGTGTGTGTGTGTGTATGTAGTCAGCTGGCTGTATGAAATTTAGTGTAGATGGGTGGTACACTTCGAGCCAGTTCTGTGCAGAGCATAGCTTCCGCAGAAAAGCTTGGCGAGTTCCATAATTCAGTAACCTGCTAAATTAGGAATGGCACAAGAAAGAGCTCTCTCTCTTAAATAGCCAAGCTCTGCCAATGCACTTCCAAAAACAGAGGCTTATGATCAGCAGAACATTCGAATATCATCTCAATATAAATGTTGTTTCCAGAGGATAAAATGATGCAAAAACAGTTGGGAATATGGTATTTGTCTCACATGCATGCTTACACATCTACAGAGCAGTCTCGTAAATATAAATTGCTGACAATGTTTCCAGATGTTTTGGTCTCCAGCAAATGTTTTCATTTTCGTAAACTGTATACACGAACACATTGCATTAATCAAAAAGCCGGTGTTATGTTCTATCGGATAGATTGGCGAGGAGGAGAATGGGATGTAAACCGTACTCTTTGTAGTCGTGGCAACAAGATTTCTACTTGAAATTATACAATACCCATATACATTTGGGGCCAAAAGTATTGACACCCTTGCACGTTTTTCTAAAAACTCACAATTTTCTCTAAAATATGTTGAAATTGACTCCACAATTCTTTATTTCACTGTTAATAGTACAGAAACTTTGTTTTTGATTCAGAACTTAACATCTCCTTTTAAATCATAAAATAAATAGAAATGGCATTGACTAAATTATTGACACCCTACATTTAATATTTGGTAGCACAGCCTTTGGAGAAAAAACTGCAATCAAGCGCTTCCTATAGCCATTAATGAGATTCCTACACCACCTCTACTGGCAGTTTGGCCCACTCTTCTTTTTCAAACTGCTCCAGTTCTCTCAGATTGGAAGGGTGCCTTCTCCCAACTGCTGTTTTCAGATCTCTCCACAGGTGTTCAATAAGATTGAGATCAGGACTCATTGCTGGCCATTCCAGAACAGTCCAATGTTTTCTCTTGAATCATTCCTGGGTGCTTTGGGGTGTGTGTTTTTGGTCATTGTCCTGCTGGAGCACCCATGACCTTCGACTGACACCCAGGTAGCACATTTTGCTACAAAATGCCTTGGTAATCCTCTGATTTCATGATGCCCTTAATACGTTCAAGGCATCCAGTACCAGAGGCTGCGAAGCAGCCCCACAGCATTATGGAACCTCCACCATATTTGACTGTAGGTAGGGTGTTCTTTTATTTAAAAGCTTAATTTTGTCATCTGTAAACAAAGAGCTAATCTGCATTGCCAAATAGCTCTAATTTGGTTTAATCGATCCACAGAACATTTTCCCATAAGGATTTAGGCTTGCTTAGGTGGGTCTTGGCAAAGATGAATCGGGCCTTCTTGTGTTTCTCTTTCAGCAGTAGGGTCTTCCTTGGTCTCCGACCATAAAGCCCTTCTTGGTTCAGTGTCCAGCATATGGTATGGGCTGAAACCATTACCCCAGGCCTCTCCAGGTCAGCCTTGAGATCTTTGGATGTCATACGAGGTGCTTTTTCAATGGCTTGCACCAACCTCGACGACATCTGAGATACATTTTCCTCTCACCACCAGGTCTCTAGAGATGGCCTTATAGCTTTGTGACCGCTTATGTTTTGTGATAATAATCTGACATCCTCAGACAGCTCTTTTCTCTTCACCATTGTCATATAGGAGACTATTTTCTCACTTTAAAATGGATAATTGGTTCATATATACCATGTGGGCACCTGCAACTGGTTACAGGTGAGTTGAATTACACTGCAAATGAGAATCTATATCCTCCAAGCAAATGTATTTAAATTGTTCTAAAGGGTGCCAATAAATTGTTTAAATTTCCAATTGTTTCAGAGGATATTGAACATCATTTACCTGAAATGCAACGGTGACAATAAATTTGGCCACGACTGTAGCTCATACATCTCCATTGCATAAAATTACTTGTTTTTTTTATTACAAATGACTGCATCTGCAACATCCTAGACTGCAGGGCAAGCAACTAAAATCGAAGAAAGCTAAGTGTTCTCTACAATAACAATATTTGTCTTCTATTCATTTCCTTCTTAAATTAAGCACTACGAAATCAAAACTAAAGTATTTATCTCTACACTAAGCACCAATAAACACACTACATTGACCATTCACCGTCTCTGCCTTCTGCGAAAAGAGGTGCCAGTTATTAAACGACTGAAATGGAAATATCCAAAGTGTAAACTGGGAAGACCCAGACGGCCAAGTCACTATAGGCTATTTTAGAACCCTAATTTCGTGGTTTCAAATGAAACTGTTCACATGAAACAGACTGCATTGCCCGTTGTGACATATTAAGCATTCTAAATTGTAACACGCTCCCATTTACGTTTCGGATAAATGAAAGCATTTCGTTCATACTGTGGTGACTTCTGGATGTCATAGACTATTTTATTAAACTGGGATAAAGTTCGCGAGCCGGTATGCCTCGTTTGTTCCGCACATAGCAACATGATGCACAGAATTACGCATTCCCGGCAAGAGCGCAATAAAGCACGTGTACTGATATGCAGACGCGATATGCACGGACATACGCTTCTGCTTGTGCACGAATGTCACGTTCCGGTTCATTCATTCATTCGGCTTGGTCCCAGCGCCGGACACCGCAATCAGTTTATAGCGGCGACCCGCGGTTGGGACTCAAAACGCAAAACGCAAAACGCAAAACTGGCAAGACTCCAATTAACATGCTGGACCCCGGCACAAATAGCCTACGTACATTTAATTACCTCGTAATATCAAAAGCAGCTCTCTGTCTCTCTTAAGGACTCTGCAGATGTGCCTATATTCTGTTCTATTGCCTTTGCAAAAGCCATTACTGAAGCATTTGGCAATGGCCGTAAAACATTAGCAATAATACTCGAGATGCGAGGGCGAAATGACATGTCGCGCAATGAATACTTTTCACAACGTGAGCGCAAACCGATATTATAGAAAACGGCTCTATAAACACACAACGTAAAGCACATGTTGCCACACTGGAGGCTTTAGAAAAACTACAATAAAATGGAGTATAGGTCATCTCGGTTCACAGTAAAAGGGAAATAAACGTACAAGTAAACGCGACCAACCGCGCATCGCAACCAGCGATCTTGTGAAGCTGAGAAGTACTGTGGTTTAACCAGGGCAAAGTTGACTCTGCCCGGCTATTGCGCTGAAACCGATCCCCGTGTCCACGTGCTTTTTAAATTTACATTTCATTTAAATATGTAAGCCGTTTTCGCCTATCGGCTGACGGTGGCCTCCATCGGAAACTCTATTTGTTAGCCATTTGTCTGAAAGCGCAAATCGGAAGGCACGGCCTGTTTGTACCCGCCTTCTCAGACACGTTGCCCTAGGAGTATCTGCACGGGGGTAGTCTTTGCAGGACTACATCACTGAAACCACTGCATCACGCATACATCAGCAACTACCAAAGTGTCCTGGGTTTACCGCTGAACAAAGGCGAAGTGCGCTCATCTCAATTCTGGTAAGGCATGAACCCATTACTTAATACAGCTACATGCTTCTCTGCCCATATATGAGGCCAAATAACATTGATGTATATATAAAACTAAGCACCATACGTAATATTTTACATCAAGAGATATAATTTTGGCTTCGTTTTGGAAGACCTCAGAGGCAGCAAAGGAGGATTGTTATAGTAGACACCACGCACCGGTTTCCTGAGCGATAAAGCAGACGAGGTAACAGGCTTTTCATTTTACAATGTCACATGGCTTGTGGACATTTAATGTGATGGGATTGACTGAGTAATGTTTCACTCCCCCTCCCCAACTATTTCATAATATTGTTTCGCTAACTTGGATGGGTACAATTTCGTAACGTGAATTGTGTGTGTACAAACACACACAATTAATTGAAGGTTTGTTACTCTCGAGATGTATCTATGTAGTTGGCAAAGTGTTGAAATTAAAAGTATCTACAGGTTAGTGTCCTCGTATTCTGCATAATCTGGTTCATTCTGGTGGTGTGTCATTATTGTATGAGACAAACCGGGGGAGTCGTTATCGAAGAGCCACACCCATATTAAACTTAAAATCTCCAATTTATTAATTATTGTTAACATAACTGGCATTGCGAAGCCAGTGTCTATAGGAATTCGTGTGTTTCTATGTTGTATCCGTGTCTGTGTGTTTGATTCCGTTGGATTTCACTGATACATGTATGTAGCCAGCTTTCATTTCTTTGTGTTGAAAGTCGGTCCATTGATTATTATATCGGAGATGTGTGGCGCGTTGGGTTGAATTTCGGTTTTAAACCATATTCGAGATACGGGTATTTGTTTTTCAAAAACTGGATATACCTTTGCCACAAGCTCACAGTGAGAAGTTAACACGTATTCCGTTGTCTTAACATGTTGATGTACACAGTTCTGATTGACACATTGCATGGAATTTTTGGAATACTACTACCTTAAATTGGTTCAACTTTAAGGTGTTATAACCGGACTGCGTCATTGGGTTTTATGAACACTTTCAAACGTCAAGCGCATTATTAACTGGCATGGACTATTTTATGTTCGCAAAAGTAACCTATTTTAAATCGTCACCCTCTCTTCTTGCGTTTCCTTAATTTAATCGTGGATCTGTTCAAAGACAATACATTTAATTTATGTTCTCGCGGCACTGTGAGAAGGCAAGGGTAGCCTACATGTAATGGGTGGCTAGACATAGCCTACGGAACATAGTTGGGGGTACGTGTTTAAATAATATTAATAGTTACGGTGAGACGTTTAACAAAATCTGACGCAAACTTTTGTTTTGAACCGTCGTTTACAGCTGTTCAAAACCACGTTGCACTTGTGGTATAGCCTACACTATTAGATAATAGTTCACGCTTGCCAAGATTAGAAGCGTTCGATAAATATAACTGCAATGGACGGATTGCGTTGCGATTGTGTTGTTTGTTTTAATCAAATCTCCACAAATGATTGATTTCTTGGTGAAGATGAATAGTGTGATACCTGTGTGAACGGTGCTGATCTCCTGGGTTTACTCGTGTTGTCAGTCAGCTGGACCTGTAGGTCCACGTGAGATGGCAGTAGCCTATGCTGCTAAAACCTATTTAATTTGAAATCAGAAGAGTTCGTCTGAAGATTGAAGATGACATCAAGAAACATCAAGGTGGAATGTTTTTTTTCTTCAAGATTTGACAATACTGTTCAGTAGGCAGTCAAATGTTACAGGGGGAAAATACGGCAAATGATGCACTTGTATTTCAAATCTAAATTCCATTCTAAAGGAATGTTAAAGGAATTTGCTAAAACGGTCCTGGCAATTGCGTTCGCATTTTTAAAAAAATATTCCCTTTCGTCACACACATACGCAGTCTGTATGTATGTCGTTTTTGCGATTTTTTCCCTTAGTTTGTGTAGAAGACATTGTTAAAGCAATGTGTTGGTACTGTTCCTCTAGTTAAGTCAGTGGTGCGACGTAAGCGCAGACACAAGTGCACCTTGTCGGGAGGCTGAAAAGAGAGAATTTCAGAATGTCATTATAGTGTGTGTGTATACGTGTGTGAGTGCATGTATGCATGTATGTGCGTTCTTGTGTTAGTGTGCCCGTGCGCGAGTGAGTTTGTACATGTGTGTATTATGTATTTGTCCAGAAAATGTACTATCTTTACTGGAATGAACTGGCTTCATATTGGTTGAGTTACATGTGCAGTACCTGGCCTTAATGAAAACCATGGGAGGAGAAGCCCCCCACCCTGTCTCCTTAACAACAGGACCTGCCTGTGTGCTAAAGACAAAGAACAACAGTGCAGCCCACTCCAACCAGATAAATCAATATTATTTTTAAAGAAAGAAACACACAGCACTTTGGTGCCACCTGATGACGTTTGAATGATGGGGGGGTTGGTTGTGACAATGGCATAGCTGGAAGGTGAAGGTTGGGGGGCTCTGTGGCCTGGGGCACCAGTGTGTGGGCCTGAATAATGCACAGCCGTGTGTATGTGTGGGAGTGTGTGTCTGTGGGGGTGGGTGTGTGTGTGCATACATGCGTGGGAGTGTGAGTGTGCGTATGTGTTTGTGTGTGTCTGTCTGTATGAGGGAGTGTGTGTGTGTGCACGTGTGAGTGTTTGCAGGTGTCAGTGTGTACATGTCAGAGTGTGTGTGTGTCTCTTGTTCTTACGTTATAGTCATACTCCCTCGCACCACACCCAGGTCATCGCATTCCTGTCTCTTTAAATAAACTCCCTGACTTTTTGGGTAATATCCTGGATGTGTGAAAATCAAGACCGCTCCACTGCTGTTTGTTCTGCTGTCTCAACAAGCCCAGAGGCCAGGACTTGTATTCATTACATTTTACATTTTAAGCATTTAGCAGACGCTCTTATCCAGAGCGACTTACAAGATGTGATTCATAAAGCCTGTATTCACAGTAAGAATGCTGAGCTAGGACCAGGTTCGCCTGTACATATCCTAAGCCATTGTCCATTATTAGTTAAAACCCCAAATCAATCCTAGGTCAGCACTCTAACTCTGAGATGCTTTATGAATACCAGCGCTGCCGGTTTTCACTGGCCTGCCTTGGGTGTATGTGTGTGTGTCTGTGTTGCTCTATTGAGACCCAATATGGCGGATTTAACATTTTAACTGAGCAAGGCTTACCCGTCACTCAATCACCCTCCGGAACCTCTTCTGGCGCTGTTACGTGTCTGTGGGATGTGTGTGTGTCTGTGGGAGTGTGTGTGTCTGTGGGAGTGTGTGTGTGTGGGTTTGTGGGAGTGTGTGTGTGTCTGTCTGTAGGGCTATCGGTCTGTGGGTGTGTGTGTGTATTTGTGTCTGTCTGTGGGGCTGTCTGTGGGTGTGTGTGTGTGTTTGTGTCTGTCTGTGGGAGTGTGTGTGTGTGTATCTCTGTGGCACTCTCTTCTGAACTGTGTAACTCATCTTACCACTGAGATGAGTGTGTAAGTCAGGTTGCACGCCAGGTTGGGATATTCGCTCATTATGGTGGAGGAAGGATGTCCTGATGCTCGTCCTTTCATTGTTCCTGTTTTTCGGAGACCACATACAAAAAAAGGAGGTTGGAAATGTTACTGGTTGCATGCGGAGTAGGAAAATGGCTCTGGAGGTAAAATGTGGATTTTTCAGTGGGAACTACAGATGATATGTGGGCGACACTTGCTAACTATCAGGGGAAAGCTTGACTGGTATTTCATGATGCATGATAAGCATGCCTAATTTCACTCAACTCCAGGCCAGGCCTCCTGTCAGTATTTTGTCAGTCTGCTTCAGTTTATTGTGAAAACACATCAAGCTTCCTCTCAGGTGTACCTGGGTCGTAGGTAAGATGTTTAATTGGAAATGGCTCAGCAGTAGCTCGCCTACAGCTAAGGCAGGTCAGTGTAAACACAGCTTGGATGATTACCACCTTAAACAGATATTGAATATGCAACCAATACCTAGAAGAACGGCAGCACCGTGAGAACGCACGTGTGAAGGCGTTCAGGGAACGCACGGCGTACGAGGGTGTCGAGTTAGTTCAGGTAGTGTTTCTGTTTTGCTCAGTGCGACAGATGTGACAGCCCTGCAGTTCGGTTCATCTCATACATGCAGTGTTCAGACTGTGCTCAGGTGTAACCGGAAGAGGTCTCAGGTCTGCCTCTCTTTAGTCACGGTGAGAGGTTTCGGGGCTTTTTGTTGACATTAATGTCCCGGTCAGAAAGGTGTTATGCAAATAGCAGCAGTGCTCAAACACACGCTCGTACAAAGGTTGCATAACTGATACACCATTTTGAATATTCTATCCGGTCTCTTACATAATCATTTCCTTTTTTAGTTATGGGGACACATCAGCGCGAAGGGCCTCTGCTCGGCTGATCAAACTCAAGCCGCTGGTGTGAAACAAGCCCCCGGGCATGCCGAGAACCATAACCTTCATTTTACACTCGCATGATAACCATCTCTCATTCGTTTGCTAGCAGCAATACCTGAGAGTGTGCTCGTCTGGTTTTTCTGTTTGACACACCTGTCAATCAGTTCCTCAGTTCAGTTGCTCTATCTCTTCAAAAAAATACGAGCAGTGGCGATTGGTGTGACACATTTTGTAGCTACCGCCCGCGATGTGACCAGCTTTGTTCATTAGACCCGGAGTACGTTCGCATATTGTGTGTGCTTTTCTATTTGTATTTCAAAGTCGTCATGGTTATTGTTGTCAGAGTGACCTGGGGGCGGGAAACGGCAGGAGTAACGGTGCGCTCTCTATCTCCCTCCGTGCAGGACAGTGATGCTCGCTGGCGGCTAGACCTTTGCGGGCCGAGGATGACAGCTTCAGATTCGGACTGTTCGATCGACTGGCTGGCCAGCGATGATGACGACAGCAGCAGCAGCGAGCGGGGGCGGCCCCAAGTCGGAGTGCGGCCGGCGAGCGGGGGCCGCGGTTTCACCCCAGCCCTCGGGGGGGTCGTGTGGCGCACACGGCCAGCGCTGGACCTCCGAGAGCCCCCCCTGCGGCGATGACAATGCGAGGCAGGGGGCCGGTGACAGCTCTAATGACGTGGGGGCCTGGGACTGTCTCGCGGGGCGGCGGGAGGAAAAGCCCCAGGCCCAGCCCATGTGGCGGTCGTCTCCGTGCGCAGCGGGTCTGAAGAGGCCACACTGCCATCAGGGGGCGCCAGAGCACAGAGGGAGGCAGCAGCAGCTGGAGGGGGAGGTGGAGATGGACAAACTGTTCGCTCGCAAGGTGAGGCAGGCTCCCTAAGTCATGGCTGTGGTATTGGGACAGGGCTGAGAATGGAAGCACTACCGGCGGCAGTGCAGTGTAATGTCAGGCAGGCAGTGTGGTATAGTGGTTAGGGAACTGGGCTTGTAACGTTAAGGTTGCAGGTTCAATCCCCAGGTGGGACACTGCCGTTGTACCCTTGAGCAAGGTACTTAACCTGAATTGCTTCAGTTAATATCCAGCTGTATAAATGGATTGTATGTAAAGAAATGTAAACTGTAAGTCGCTCTGGATAAGAGCGTCTGCTAAATGCCTAAAATGTAATGTAAAATGTAAATGTAATGGTTAGGGTACTGGACTTGTAACTCAGAGGCTGCTGGTTCAATTCCCTAGTGGGGCACTGCCGTTGTATCCTTGAGCAAGGTACTTAACCTGAGTTGCTTCAGTAAAAATATCCAGCTGTATAAATGGATTGTATGTAAAGAAATGTAAACGACGTAAGTCGCTCTGGATAAGAGCGTCTGCTAAAATGGCCAAAAATGTAAAATGAAGAAGAAGAAAAAAAGCTACCGAAACGAGAGCCCCCCCCACAAACACACCATACACAAGCGTGCACACACACACACTGCACACACACTCTAACACACACAAACACGTATTCCCACCACCTCCCTCCTTACCCCTCCCCTCAGAATAAAAATAAATTAAAGAAATTCTTCTAGCATGAGCATTTTCCAAGAAGATGTCTCCCTTATGTCGGGAACTGAATCATTGGGGGGGGGTCTTAGCAGTTTCCCCTAAATCAACCTTCCCCTAAACCTGCCGGGGGGGTGGGGGATAATTTATGGTTTTTAATGTTCTTGCCAGAAAATGAAAAACATGATTGTATCTTTAAGCGAGGTTTATGGGGGTAAGGTAAGGCCAGTCTCCCGGCTCATGTGCAGAATCCATGCAGATAATAAAACAATATCACCCCACTTGAACCAGTTTCTGATCCGAAGGACATTTAATTAAATGCAAATGCATAAAAGGTTTTATCACCAAGGTTTTATCCCCCAAAGTTTTAGCACTAAGCAGCAATGTTCAGAACTCTTAAGATGGTGAGGGCCGTAGTCGCAGACCCGAATGAAAAATATTGTGGAAGCAATCTCTTTTTAATTCACACCTCTGAGATTCATCCCCCCTCCCTAAAAAAAACAACAAGTTGTCTGTTGGAAAACCGATCCTGCTTGTACACAGGTGCGGCGGGACTGCCGATGTCGGTGCTAGAATAGAAATGAGGAGCTCAATGAATGAATGAATGAATGAATGTTGTGTGCTTTCCAGTGCAGGGAGCTGCAGAATTACGTCCTTCCTCTGGCCTCCATCCTGAATGGGCTGCAGTCTGGAAGATACCGAGAGCGTAAGTCACCCCACCTCTCGCCACCGTTCCACATCCGAGAACCCCGGCACGCTTCCATGGTGACACGCGCATGACGGCACTCTGGGGATCGATGGTCGCGGGCCGTATGCATGTGACGAGAGCCGTCTCCTTGACGACAGCACCCCGGAGGGTAGCCGGGGGTAGGGTGGGCGCGTGTGAGCATAGGACAGGAAGGAGATGCTGTCAGATCACCCTGAGGGTGTCTGTGGCTCAGAATGGAGGAGGAAAGCAGCGAGTGCAAAACACGCTGTAACAGCTGTGCTCTGTATTCACCTGTCCTGCTTGCAGACTGTCTCGCCGTCTGTTGCATTGTATCTCTGTCTGTCACACTGTCTCACTGTTTTTCCCTCTGTATCTCCGTCTGTCTCACCGTATCGGTCTGTCTCTTTGTCTGTCTCTCCGTATCTCTGTCTATGTCAGTCTCACTGTGTGTCTCACTGTGTCATCTGTCTCGCTGTGTCCGTCTGTCTCTCTTTCTGTCTCACTGTCTGTTTCTCGGTCTCTCAGTATCACTCACTTCTCAGCACACCCCAAAGCCCTGCAGCCAAGCGGCAATGTGTTAAGTGATATGTGTTCAGTGACACGCCGGTGGCATGTTGGGTAGTGAGACCGAACAAGTGCGTGTTAGTGAGATGCATGCTCGCGTTGAGTGAGACGTGGGTGGTGTGTTAGGTGAGACGTGAACGTGCGTCGAGTGAGACAGCTGAGCTTGCGGTCAGAGGAGACTAAAGTCAACACCAGTGGCTGGTGCAGAGATGAGAAAAGCCTCAAGGAGGCAACGTATCTGGGACGACAATTATGATGTTGATGTTGAATTATGATGTTTTCTTATTCAATCTTATACAGTAAAATTCTGCCTGGCTTTCATTTTCCAGGTCTCAGCAGCTTCCAGGAGAGTGTTGCCATGGATAGGATCCGGAGAATACTAGGGGTCCTGCAGAACCCGTGTGCAGGGTAAATATCCCCCCTCCCTTCACCCCTACTGCCCC
The DNA here is from genome assembly GCA_029706075.1 of Aldrovandia affinis. Classification (NCBI taxonomy): domain Eukaryota; kingdom Metazoa; phylum Chordata; class Actinopteri; order Notacanthiformes; family Halosauridae; genus Aldrovandia; species Aldrovandia affinis. Next base: position 3,687,793 of record JAINUG010000003.1, on the reverse strand, counting down.
CTGCTGGCAGGTACTCACACCTGCCTGTGTATTGCAGTGACCGGTGCAGTGCACGGCTAGTGCAGGAAATGATGTAGCCCAACCTGCAGTGCTCTACATCAAACCGTGTTCCATGTTAGGGGAAATTTTAAGACATTTAGTAAACTGTTATTGTTTAAGAGGTACGATTAACACCCCTAACGAGGAAACGGTAACATGTGGGCCAGTAAAGTTTTGCATTCGGCAGGAGTATATCTAAAATGTTACGACTGTGTTTATGAGATGAAATAATATTTCTAAATGGTAGGAATCAAAAGCATGATTCCTGATACTGCATTCTCCAGAAAAATAATCACGCTTTTTAGACTGTATTTGTGAATGGTAATTTAACTGAGGGCCGACCCTTGTGTCGACAGCCTATTGTGGCCAATCACTGTGCCCCTGCATAAGGTCTGTGGGACTCCTGGACGGCTGACTGCGCAGATGTTGGATGAAGGCAGACACAATAAATAAAATATAGCCTTAAGTATTCACACTCAGGATGGGGTCTCTATCTTAGCCCTCCCCCCCAACAGAGGTCACCAGCCTAAAGTAGGACCACGTTAACCAGCTGCTGTCCTCTCAGAGCCCCCCCCCCACATAGTTCCAGCCGTCAGCCCCTAGCCCCCTCGCCGCGGGCAGTCAGAGGTAAAACCTGGCAAGAAATCAAGCGCATTCTGAAGGCTACATGGCAGGCAGGCAGGTCACATGACCTGGGGCTAATTCCTAGTGAGCCATCTGCCTGGGAGGAGTAAGAGGCCTTAATGGGGCATTACGGACATAAACCTGAGCTCCGCTAGCATCCAGGCTCCCAATGAGTCTCGGGAGGGGAGGGGAGGGGAGGGGAGGGGGGGCATCCGCTGCCCCGCCCTCGCCAGCGGAGCGGTTTTATCCCTGCCCCCTGGTGACGCGGCCAACTGCCATGCGGCTTAAGTGGCTATTTCCAGCTGCCGGCCGAGGGCCGACGCGCGCCGGGCACACGTGTGCCGCGTGTGTGTAGCGACGCAGGAAGCGCTCGGGTCGCGTCCCTCAGGTGAAAGTGCCCGCACCTGGAGCGCAGAGCATTACGGTCTCTGCCGAAGGAACACTTAACATCCTGACCGTGCGCAGACCGAGAGCTGTGTTCTAACCCCTCCCCCCAGCGGTGTTCTAACCCCTCCCCCCACTGTTTATAAATATCTCCACAGTCTTATGACGGAGCTGTTTGCAAGATTACTGTTAAGTCGCCCTGGTTACGGCATCTGCCAGATAAGTGCATAAATTAATTAATATTGGAAGGAACAAGAGCTATGAGACTCACAGTATGATTTGTGCCTCGGGCAGGAGGTTATCCCAGCTCCCGCTAAATGCTGTGCATTTCATGTCACACTGGCAGCCGCATATTTTGGGCTCACTTTCTGGGAATTTGTCTTCTCAATCTCCAGCATCCTTCGAATCCTCCCTGTTCATTCTCCTGCGGTGAAGATTTTATCAACATTATTCTCTGCTGTCTCTTCTCCACTGAATGTTTTATCAACATTATTCTTGCTCCTCTAGTGGCCACTGTAACATTACTCTCTTTCTCTAATGAACGTTGTGTCAACGTTATTCTTTCTCCTTCCAGTGAACGCTATTTCAACATCATTCTGAAGGTGGAGGTGATGCTGAAGACGTGGTTTCCGAATGTGAAGCCCAGAGACCAGCAGGCGGGCGACCACAGCCAGGAAGCCACACCATCCAAGAGGCAGAAGGTAGCGCTACCAACGGCGATCCAGGGTTGCCAGACAGGGGGGTTATCCCCCAAATGTAGGGTGTTAGACAAATTCACAGGGGGAAGTTTAAAAGTAAAAATGTATGGGAGACAATTGTAGATAGGGGTTTTTATAACAAGGTATTAGAGGTGAATTCCTTTTAGAGATTCCTTTGGCTGAGAACGAGTGACCAAAATCACAAATTAAGTCAGTGGTCCAAAGAACATTTTAGTGTCCGCCATGCTAGTCCCATTGCTCGTTCAGACATAAACTGTGGTAGAAGCAGGGATAACTTTGGAAGAGCTTCTCGCAACAAACGCTGCTTCGTTTTTTAGATTAGAGAATGCAAGACAGTCTGCTTTGGAGTGATTAAGGACATAGTGATGGCATCAAACTAAATTCCCCTGGCAATAAGCAAAGATCCCCAACCTGAACCATTCACCCAATAAAGCAGAAGTTCTGCGCTTTACTTGCACATTGTGAGCTACACATGCTGCAGTCTCAACTCTAGAATCAAAAGTTGTTTATGTAATCCTGGGCTGGGGCTTGCCGTGTATTTGCGGATTTCTCACAGATTACGGATCCCTTCCACAACAGTGACACTCAGTAATCTGGCTCTCCGGCATTACTGTTTAGCACAGTGGTTTCAGGTTTCAGCCACGCCTACCTCTTATATATCTATCTTTCTATATATCTGTCTGTCCTTAAAAGAGGGGGGAGAGCTTTTCGCTTTAGAGCTCCCAAGCTTTAGAATGACCTTCCCCAGATCGTTTGCGAAGCAGAAACTGTATTATTTTTAAAAAATCAAGTCTCAAAAGAAGTTTCCTTTTTAGCCTCAGGTCCAACACCTGTCACTTCTAATCCAAATCTACAATTTGGAAAAGGAAAGAGTCGTGCTGTTCTTAAACTATGGCCTGAAAACGTATTTGTAAGGAATGAGTGATTGACTGAATGACGTGCCCTAAGCTCTCTCTCACCCCCCCCACCCCCAGGTCTCTCCAGTCACCACGGCCCTTCCCGCCTCTGCTTCAATCCCAGCATCCCTCGGTGCCCACTCAGTGAGTGACAAGGCTCAGAGGGCTGGGGCTGAAGTGGCTCCACATGGCCCCCATCTGCTCCCCCACAGAGCTGGGCCTGGGGGGCCCACGGCCACGGGTGACGCCCCGGGCGAGGGCCGTCACCCAGGACAATGCCGTCTCCTCCAGCACGGACCCCGCCCCAGGCCCCGCCTCCGACCCCGCCCCTGCGGCCTGCTCCCCCCCGCCGCCCCAGAGCCGGACCCCTTCCGGCAAAATCAGCGCCCCCTGTTTGGAAAGATTGCTGAAGTCCACAGAGAGCATCGTCACACGGAGGGGCGCTGGGGGTCTGTGGAGAGTGGCTTGTCGTAGTACAGAGGAACGGGAGGGGGGAGGGAAAGAGGGGGTCTGGAGCCAGTCCACTCGGGAAACAATTCCATTCCAGCCTTTCGGGAAGGACAGAGGTCTCTCTATGACAGCGCGAGGTTCCTCTACAGCAACGTTAATGACGGACAGAGGAGCCTTGTTGGTCTGTACTGAACTGTACTCTGCCGATGCTCGTCCATATTAGCGGTTTCTGTTCCACTGAGTTTTTTGGAGCTGCCACCTGTGTGAGACACTGCCGGAACTTTCAGAGACCGTATGGGGGTGGGGGGTGGGGGTGGGGGTGGGGGCAGTTACTGAACTGTCCCGGGAGTGGTGGTTTTAAACTAAAATGTACAATTTACAGTTTCTCCATGGCAACATGGCTCTGCATCACCTTGTATAGAGGACTGATATCTGTGAGGAAGTAAACAAACAAACAAACAAACAAAAAACGTTTAAAAAAAGGGAATAGGAAATATGAGTGAGGTGTTTTGGGAACACAAGATATTGACTTGATTTAAAAAAATAAAATAAAAATTGTCCGTGATATCAATTTTATAGATGTGTGCGCATATAAAATATGTATGTGAGGGTTTTTTTAAAACTTTTTTTAATTTTTATTATTTCACCTCTCAATCGAATTTGATGATGTGACTGTTACTCCATCCATGTACGTTGAAGTAAAAGTTTGGATGCAACACTTCTACCTCAGGGTGACGCAGTGTCATGGTTTGGCATAAAAACTAAAAGAACAAAGTGAAGGCCCCCCCACCTCGGTTGAAGTCTGCGGTGAGCCAGGCTGGCACAGGTGAGAGGAGCTCAGTACAGGTTGTTCCGCTTGTGCAAACAGGAGATGGTGCCACCTTGGCATGACCCGCCAACACCGGCTGGCACCATGGTAAAGAATGTGAACTTTTTTATCTTTCATTTTTAATAAGTCTCTTGGGCTAAGGCGAAGCAGTGCCTGTCAATGTGTGCCTGTTAGCTGATTGGATGAAAAAGGGCACCATCTTAGGAGGGAAAAAAACAACAACAAAAGAAAACTCCCTGAAGGCAAAAATCCAGGAAGTCTGCAAGCCTCCCACGTATTAGTAAATTATTATAAACTCTCTGCCAACTGCAGTCTATGGGCTCAGGTGTAACAACACCCTCTGTCCAAGCAAGAGCAGGACACTGAAATGCAGCCCAGAACAGGGAGGAATGGGGGGAATTACTCTTGTGTGTAAATCATTTTGAACAAGGTTGCAGGTTGTTCATCTAACCCTTCAAAAAAAGTGGCCTTTACAGTGTGACATTTTATACTTTCAGAAATAAACATGGTTATATTTGTTTGGCGTAAACGGTTGTTTTGGTTATTCATTTCCCTTTCACATTCCATCCTCACTGCCCCATGTCACATTCTTCCGGTTTTACTGCTGTATCACTTTCCATCAGTGATATCCAATACACTCAACTACCCGTAATTGCACATTGGGTAATTGCGTAGTCTGTATTGTTGCATGGCATGGAGCTCGTCTGGTTTTAAAGCCCACTGAATTAACTTGCTCCTATGTTATGTGCACACTCTGGTTACATTAGATTAGATCAGCTGTATTGTGCAACAGGGGAAACTTTCCTTTGTCTTCACCAGGGCAGAAAGGGAAATGCAAACATTTACACACATTGTTACATAAGCACACGCGCACACACACACACACACACGTACACCATGACAGTATACAATAAAACCTTGATTGAGTGTATGTCTGTGTGAGTGTGTGACAGACACAATCCCATTGCAAACATGCGCCCCCTGCTGGCCAGGTGTGGTGCAGACAGTCCTTTGTTCTAAATCCCTCCCCCTCAGCACAGCCAGAGAGAGGGGGAAGGAGAGGCTGAACAACACAAGTGCATTCCCCCCCATCCTTCCCCTCCTCTCGCTCATCGACTTGGCCAGGGGGCGCAGAGGTCAGAGAGCAAAGGTCATCAAGGTGTAGATGGGGGGGGGAGGGGTGGAGGGCTGCGTGGAGGGCTGCTCACTCAAAGGAATACCTCAACAGGATTTTCAACTTAACACCGCTGGCATAGCTGTGTTTAGAGTGTGTACCTGCCAGAAAGATGTTTGTGTGAGCTCTGGGTCTGCCAGCCACACCTTGCCAACTAAACCCTTCTGGCCACTCACTCACGCCATGTCCACACTAATGCGGATACATTTGAAAATGCATATTTCTTTTCTCTCCTTTGGCCTTCTGTCCCCACTAAGACAGCATGTTTGTCCACCGAAAACTGACCTTTTCAAAGACGCTCTCCCAAGTGGATAGATTTGAAAATGCTTAAAATGTAAATGTAAAATGCCGGTCTCGCGTTGTAGCATAGATGGGGAAGATGGAGGGTTTCCAAAATGCTGATGTATGATTGTCTTGTGATCTAGGCTGTAGAACCTGCTCCGTGGCTGCTTCAGGTTTCCTGTGCATGCCCATTAAAGAAATTTAAGCATTTTTGCCTTTTCAGTGTGGACGGCCAACTTTTTGAAAACGTTGTGAAAACGCCAGTGTGGACGGAAAACATTGACACACTGAAAAAGTTTTTAAATGTATCCGCATTAGTGTGGACACGGCCTCACACGCTCACCCCTGCTGAAGACCTGTAATTGTTCAGGCTGTGAAAATAAAGACCTTTGTCCCCGGTAACCAACCACACAATAAAACGATTTGTATCGCTTTTTTGGCTGCAGCCTGGTCGCAACCTGAAAACAGTAGCTAAGCACCTCTCAACCACTCCCTGTGCAAGTAGCTCCCCCGGGCACCTTCACGGATCCGCTGGCTGGTGAACCGAAAATAGTTTTTTTTTGTTTGTTACAATTTTTAATCTTTTTTTTCAAGAACAGTTTTGGAAGCTATCTTGAGGAGAGGGCGTTTCTCTCATTGCTGACAGCTGGCAGCCTGCGGGCTCCTGGCATGTTGTTGGGAGGAGCAAATGCAGCGGTAACCCGAGAAAACCTGCCCGATTTAAACCCACCCTACAGCTGGCAGGACGAGGCCAATTGTGTGCCAGCACTGCAATCTCCTGGTGATAGTAATAATAGCAATATAAATATGATGCCGATTATTATTCTAATTAACAAGAAGAAAAAGAAGGAAAAGAAGAAGAATCATTGTCACGACCATTATCATAATAATAAAGAATTGTGCGCATCATTATCTGGCTGCGTTCCTGCAGTATAACAGTCTCGCCCACAGGGAGAACATAGAGAGAGAGAACCTTCACCTCTAAGCACAAACTGCCACAGGGTGTGTGGGCAGTTCAACTCTGCCATTTAAGAGACGGTCTGATGGCGCTGAGAGAGATTTAATTTTTTCAGATGCAGTTGTTCCGTCAACCAAACACCACCCCCCCCGCCCGCTGCCCACCAGCCCCGCCACTCGCAATCTCAATGCCGCAGCTGTTGCGCTGCGTTCAGGATTCGTGCCAATCCCATTTCAAAAGGCTGCAATTACGTATGATTAGCCAGGCCTGCGGTCGCCTTGTTCCGCCCCCCTCCGTGTGCTCTCACAGCTGCTGCCCGCTGGAGCACTGTTTCAGCCAGCGAGGTTGGGAGACATTTTCACTTCCAGATTGAAGCCCTTAAGGACGCAACATCTCATGTTTGGGGGGGAGGTTTGGAGGTCCTGTGGGAACGGGGGATGGGGGGGGTTGTTTTATCCAATTTTTATTTTTACTGTTTGGGATGAGCAAAACATTGTGGAGCTGTTTTATAAACGGAAGGGGTGCTGTGTTGAACATCTGGTTGCATGCAGAGCACTGCTCTGCGCCGATACTTAAAAACGTAATTCGCTGCTTCTGGTTACATCCGCCGCCACATCCACCAAACATACCTCAACGATTGTTGCAGAATGGTGCAAACCGTTTAGGGCAGGGATCTAAAGCTACAGTCCTGGAGCCCAGCACTGTCCACTAACACATGTGATTCAACACAGTCATCACAGTCTTCAATCAAAACCATGATTAGTTGAATCAGGTGTTTTAGTGCTGAGCTAGAACAAAAGCCTGCACCCACACCAACCCTCCTCGGATAAGATTGGAGAACCAAAAATCAGCAGACACTGCAGCCCTCCAGGAGGAGGCCCCAATAACATCACTTCACAGCAACCTGGAGAAATGGAGTGGAGTGGGTGGAGTCTGTTACGGACAGTGGCCATGCTCTGTGCTCTAGTACTTGGGCGGAGAGAGAGGAGATGCAGCACGACACGGTACTCAGATACTCACACCTGACACAGCAGTGTGGTGAGGCTGTACTCAACTTTATATGTTCTCTGACAGATAGCTAGCTAGCAAGCCTCACTATCCAGACCAACAAAATATATGTTTGTTAGCCAGAAAGACAGCGAAATACTGCTATAAAATATTGTAGTGCCACTGGGGGTGGGGTGACACTCAAGGACCTTTTCGTAGGGCGTAGGCAGTTGAATAATCTGGGGGAGGCAGTATTCCAAACAAAACAATAATTTTATTAAACAAATAATTTAATAAAGCTTCAGCGGGTGGCAATGAGGTATGGGACTGCAGGCTGCTGGGAACTGTAGTCCTGATAGCTCTAGTGGCTCACAAGAGTTAAGGGCTAGGCAGCCATTTCCCTGTGCTGCCTCCTGGGATGCCACAATATTTTAAATTCTCTGATATCCACACAGACCACAGCCCTCTGTGACATCACACAGGCATTGGTGGTGGGGTATTGTTAACCAGGATTTTGGGGGCAGAGGGGGCAGCCTTGGTCCCTTGGTGAGATTTGGCAGATATGCTTCCCCGCACGGAGTGTTTTGCAGTTTCAGCCCGGCATCAGCCCCATGGCATTGGCGTCATTCACTGCCACATTTACACAACATTAAAGGAAAATTAAAGTGCAACATTACTGGCCCATTAACATCAGAAACACATTTCCCCCTTTGATAAGTGAGTTATAAAGGATGTGGCTTAATTTAAATATGCATTTGAGGGTAAAAATACACTGAGATCAGTAACAATGACATCCACTTGTTATTAGATTTGGACATAGCTTCTGCTTTGAGTGTATTGGCAACATTTAAAGCACCTTTTTGACAGTGAGTACAAGAGTTTAGATACTTTATCATAAGGAATAAATAAAACTTCATACACAAACAACAAGCAGCATTAAGAATCATTTGACAATAAAACTATTTGCTTTATGAATCACTTTTTATCTCAGTCTGTGAAAAGAAAATCCAACAACCTTTGCCTCCTGTGTGCAAGATCATGTCTAATTCTGAATATCATGTCAGTTGAATTAGAAATGGTACTAAAATGAGATTTCCTACAGGTAATTCATTCACACCCTACAGAGATAATGATCCCATCCATTACAGCAGACCTGGCTCTGCTCTTAATTGACGAACCTGCAGCACAAAAATAACTAGTATATTAAATATATATATACAGTGGGGAAAATAAGTATTTCACCCCCTGCTGATTTTGTGAGTTTGCCCCCTTACAAAGAAAGGAACAGGCAGTCGGTCTATAAATTTCATGGTAGGTTCATCTTAACAGTGAGAGACAGAATATTTTTTTTAAATCCCAGAAAATCACATTATATGAATTTTAAACATTTCTTTGTGTTTTATTGAGGAAAATAAGTATTTCACCCCCTAGCAAAACAGCAAGAATTCTGGCTCCCACAGACCGGTTATGTGACCAGGAGGCACACAGATTAGTCCTCTTACTTAATTAGTACTCCTAATTAAGTACTCGTTACCTGTATAAAAGACAACTGTCCACAGAATCAATCAATGAATCAGATTCCAACCTCTCCACAATGGGCAAGACCAAAGAATTGTCTAAGGACATCAGGGACAAAATTGTAGACCTGCACAAGACTGGAATGGGCTACAAGACCATTAGCAAGCAGCTTGGTGAGAAGGAGTCAACTGTTGGTGCGATAATTAGAAAATGGAAGAAACACCAATTGACCATCAATCTCCCTCGGTCTGGGGCTCCACGCAAGATCTTACCTCGTGGAGTGAACCTGATCATGAGAAAGGTGAGGGAACAACCCAGAACTACACGGCTGGAGCTTGTTGATGATCTCAAGGCAGCTGGGACCACAGTCACCAAGATGACCATTGGTAACACACTACGCCGTAATGGATTGAAATCCTGTAGTGCCCGCAAGTCCCCCTGCTCAAGAAGGCACATGTACAGGCCCGTCTGAAGTTTGCCAATGAGCACCTGGATGATTCAGAGGAGGCTTGGGGAGAAAGTGCTGTGGTCAGATGAGACTAAAATCGAGCTCTTTGGCATCAACTCAACTCGCCGTGTTTGGAGGAAGAAAAAAAGCTGCCTTGGACCCCAAGAACACCATCCCCACCGTCAAGCATGGCGGTGGAAACATTATGCTTTGGGGCTGTTTCTCTGCTAAGGGCACAGGACGACTTCACCGGATCGAGGGGAGGATGAATGGGGCCATGTACCGGGAAATCTTGGGTGAGAACCTCCTTCCCTCAGCCAGGACACTGAAAATGGATTTCTAAGGATTTGGAGAGGATCTGCAAAGAGGAGTGGGCCAAAATCCCTCCTGGGATCTGCGCAAACTTGGTGACCAACTACAAGAAACGTCTGACCGCTGTGCTTGCCAACAAGGGTTTCTCCACCAAGTACTGAGTCATGTTTTGCTAGGGGGTGAAATACTTATTTTCCTCAATAAAACACAAATAAATGTTTAAAATTCATATAATGTAATTTTCTGGGATTTTTTTTTATATTCTGTCTCTCACTGTTAAGATGAACCTACCATGAACATTATAGACCGTTCCTTTCTTTGTAAGGGGGCAAACTCACAAAATCAGTAGGGGGTGAAATACTTATTTTCCCCACTGTATATATATATATATATCTCATCTCATCTCATCTCATCTCATCTTCAGCCGCTTATTCCTAGTTAGGGTCGCGGGGGGGCTGGAGCCTATCCCAGCATGCATTGGGGCGAGAGGCAGGAATACACCCTGGACAGGTCGCCAATCCATCGCAGGGCACTACATATTTACATTTACATTTACATTTTAGGCATTTAGCAGACGCTCTTATCCACAGCGACTTACACAGTTTACATTTCTTTTACATACAATCCATTTATACAGCTGGATATTTTACTGAAGCAATTCGGGTTAAGTAGTTTGCTCAAGGGTACAACAGCAGGGCTTCATCTTTTACATTACATTACATTATAGGCATTTGGCAGACGCTCTTATCCAGAGCGACGTACAACAAAGTGTTAACCGTAGTCAAGAACAGTTTAGCTGAAAGCCACCCTAGTGGGAAGTACAATTCCTGGGTGCTAGGAGCAACCACATAGTTAAACTAGGACCCTGTAGGTAAATCTGTAGCCACAATTCAGAGGTAGCAGTAAAGCACTCAATGCAGGAAATAATGCCTAAGCCTAATACAATACATAAACAAGTAGACGTGTAAACTAAGCGACTATGTCCCTAAGTTAACAAAAACCGGACTACGGGAGAGGTGCACCCTGAAGAGGTGAGTCTTCAGTCGACGCTTGAAGGTGGCCAGGGTCTCAGCTGTTCTGACTTCCACAGGAAGGTCATTCCCACCATCGTGGAGCCAGAACCGACAGGAGACGTGACCGGGAAGCGCAGGTGCGGAGGGGAGGTGCTAGGCGTCCTGAGGTAGCAGAACGGAGAGGTCTGGCAGGTGTGTAGGGTTTGAAGATCTTGGTGAGGTATGTTGGGGCTGATCCCTTGACTGCCTGGTATGCTAGGACCAATGTCTTGAATTTGATGCGAGCTATAACAGGCAGCCAGTGGAGGGTAGTGAGGGGGGGTGACATGGGAGTGTCGAGGAAGGTTGTAGATCAGACGGGCTGCAGCGTTCTGGATGAGTTGCAGGGTCTGATGGCAGATGCGGGAAGGCCAGCCAGGAGCGAGTTGCAGTAGTCCAAGCGGGACAGTACCATTGCTTGGACCAGGAGCTGGGTAGAGTCTCACGTGGTAAGGAAGGGACGGATCCTCCTGATGTTATACAGGAAGAATCTGCACGCCCGGCTTACCGCTGCAATGTTCATTGATAGGGACAGCCTGTTGTCCATCACCACACCGAGATGCTTCGCGCAGGGTGATGATGTCACCAGGGTGTCACCTGGGAAAATAGAACTAATAGGAAGACCCTCAAACAGATTACAGACAAATTTGATTTAACACAACTGATTATTGGGCCAACCAGAATAACCACCACCTCCCAAACTCAAATAGACTTGATTTTTAGTAATCGACCGAAAGAGTAGATAAGACACTCAACTTTATCACTGGGCTTTCTGACCACAATTTGACACTTTTATCGAGGAAGCTGACAAAAAACGGTTCCAGAATGGCCATACATTACGGAACAGCTCAGGATCCCCAAAAGTGAGCTCATAAATTTTGAAAATGCAATAAAACAAAACAACTGGAATGACATACTGCCAGGATCAAATGTGGAGGAAGACAGCAGTCTACTCATACATGAAATTCAGCGTATAGTCCATATATTTACAAAAAGGGTAAAAGGCAAGAAAAATCAAAAGAGATCACTACCGTGGATGAACTCTGACCTACTGAGGATGATGAAGGAGAGGGACCTCTCTTTGAAAAGGGCCCTGAAGTCTAAGCAGGCAAATGATAAATGTACATTTACCATGCTGCGGAACAAGGTTACCAAAGAGGTCAGAAACGCTAAAGCCAACTTCTTCATCAACATCATAAGTGAAGCCAGAGGCAATACAAAACTAATCTGGAAGCAGATTCAGAAACTGGTAGGGAGTGATCGTCTCAGACACAGCAAACAACTAGAAATAAATATTAACAATAAACTAGTGCAAGACCCAATGGAACAGGCAAAAGCCTTTAATGAATATTTTATTGATTCTGTCAATAAGATTGCGCAAGGCTTTCCAATTACATGTGAGATTACTACCCCAGTGGATCCTACTCTGCCCACATTCAGCATTGACCACATAACAACCAGCAAAGTGCACATGATCATTGACTCACTCAAACATTCCACAGCCAAGGATATCTTTGGGATGGACACTGCTATGCTTAAAAACCTCAAAGAGTCTCTAGCTCCTCCCATTATGCAGATCATGAACCTGTCAATCTCTGAGTGCATTTTCCCAACTGCCTGGAAGACAGCTGTGATCTCTCCCATTTTTAAGTCAGGTGATTCTCGGAACATCTGCAATTACAGACCAATCAGCATTCTGCCTGCAGTATCAAAGATACTAGAGAAATGGGTAGCAGAACAGCTCATCTCTCACTTAAACAATAGCCCCTTCCCACTGCATCCCATGCAATTTGGCTTCAGAGCACAGCATTCCACAGATACTGCCAACTGTCTTTTTCTGGAAAAGATCAAATCACTGATGGACAAGCAAGGTGTTGTGAGTGCAGTATTCCTGGATTTGAGAAAGGCTTTTGACACAGTCAACCATAAGGTTTTACTTGCTAAGCTATCTACCTTCAACTTCTCCCACAACGCCATCAAATGGACAGAGTCATACCTCAACAATAGAACCCAATGTGTGAAAGTTCACAACCATCAATCAGACACCATCAACTCCCCTACTGGCGTCCCACAAGGATCCATCTTAGGACCACTCCTGTTTAGCCTATATGTTAACGACTTGCCTACCATATGCCCTGACGTGGAGATCCAGTTATACGCAGACGACACAGTGATCTATGCACATGGTAGCACAAAGCAACAAGCTGCAGCAAAACTCTCCAACGCATTGGGCCACATAACAACGTGGCTTGAACAATCATGCCTCCAGCTCAATGTTGCGAAAACTGTTGCCATGTTCTTCACAAAAAAACCATGCACCACCCCGGACCCAGATGTCATGATATCAGGAGGAAAACTGCAGATAGTCCATGAATACAAGTATCTGGGCATTCTCATTGACTCAAATCTATCCTTCAAATCTCACATCAAGAAAGTAGGCCACAAGGTTAAGTTCAGTCTATCTAACTATAGGTTCATCAGAAATTCCATGACCATCGATGCCGCCAAACTGTACTTCAACGCAATGATAGTCTCCCATCTCACATACTGCTTAACTAGTGTAGCACAGGCCAACAAAACATCACTCAAGCCACTAGAAACACTGTACAAACAGAGCCTTAAAGTCCTGGACCGGAAACCAAACTCACATCACCACTGTCTCATTTTACAGAAGTACAAACTTCTGAGCTGGGAAAATTTAATCCTTTTCAAAAACCTCTGCCTCCTCTACAAAATCCTACATAATACTGCACCCCCTCCGCTTCATACATACATCACACAGAGATCAAGCACCAGCCGTACAACCAGAGCCTCCACCCGAGGAGACTGCATTGTCCCACACAGAGTCAGTGCATTTAGCCGCTCAGCATTTTCAGTTAAAGCATCACAGGATTGGAACTCAATACCCACACAGATCAGGGATCTCAATACTTACCATACCTTCACTGCACACCTGAAATCATGGCTCATTAATAGTAATCAACCATGCACACATCAATACAATAGATGCTCCTATTGCCATCAAGCCAACAACTGTTCTGTCCCAATTGTTTGTCCTGTCATGTCCTTTCATGTTTCTCTCCTGTATAGTGCATGTGTATGTCATGTCCTGTCATGAGTATGTTTCTTTCCTGTATAGTGCATGTGTATATTTTGGTATTTTAACAGTATGTTAATATGTGTTCCATGTGCCTTGATGTCTTATGTCTGTCATATAGCTTGTTTTTATTGCATTCTTATTGTATTGTATTTGACATTTCAGGTTGCCTTTTTAACATCCGGCCAGGGACTCCAGATGAAAACTAGCCTCTTGGCTAATTCTGGCTCATTTACAATGTATTGTTTTTAACATTCAGTGTCTATTAATGTGCATTGTCCCTGACAAATAAACGAATAAAATAAAAAATAAATAAAAACCTAGAGAAATGGAGAAATCAAGGTGGGGAGAGTTTAGGGCAGGAATGAAGATTAGCTCTGTTTTACCTGGGTTGAGCTTTAGGTGGTGACTGTCCATCCAGCTCTGAATGTCCCCCAGGCAAGCAGCGATGCGGGTAGAGACCTGAGTGTCTGATGGGGAGAAGGAGAGAAAGAGTTGAGTGTCATCAGCATAACAATGGTAAGATAAGCCATGGGCAGAGATTACAGAGCCAAGGGAGCGGGTGTACAGGGAGAAGAGAAGGGGACCGAGGACTGAGCCCTGTGGAACCCCGGTACATACACCATTCACTCACACACTCATACCTACGGGCAATTTAGACTCTCCAATTAGCCTAACGTGCATGTCTTTGGACTGCGGGAAGAAACCGGAGTACCCGGAGGAAACCCACGCGAACACGGGGAGAACATGCAAACTCCACACAGAAAGGCCCCCGGCCTGGATTCGAACCCGAGACCTTCTTGCTGTGAGGCGAAAGTGCTATCCACTGCACCACCGTGCCGCCACTACATATACTGTATACATATATATATATATATATATCAAATGGAAACACCAAATGGCCAATGTATAACCTGGTGTAACGAGCACAAAACGTGGATTTCTGAGCAGTGGAAGAAAGTAATATGGTCTGATGAGTTTTTTACTCTATATTCCTACATCTGGACTGGTTTAGAAAAAGCCAGAGGAAGCCTTCAACCCACATTGTCTGTTCCCAACTGTTAAACCATCATGGTGGACCTGTTATGGTATTGGCAGCCATCTCTTGGGAGTCATTGCGTCCAATTATTACTCTGTATGGTATAATTACAGCCAAGGAACACAAAGCTATTTTAGGTGACCAGGTGCACCCTATGGTGCAAAAATTGTTTCCTCAATATGTTCTCATATTCCAAGATGATAACACTCCCAAACACACTGCTAAATGGGTTCAAGAGTGGTTGAACAACAAACATCAATCAGACATCACCATGGATTCAAGACAAAAATGAGGAGCTGCAGCTGTAAACATATAGTACATTCATACTGTTACATCACTGCATTAAGTCCTTTGTGTCATTTTACTGCATATAAACACTGAACAAATACACTATTTAATTTGACTAAGACCGACACTTAATAACAAGGTGTAACTGTAAACAACAATAACAACAACAACAACAACAACAACTTCTTATCAATTACATGGATACCACAAATAATTGGCTCAAGTTACTTACATGCTTCAGAAAGTGGTGTAGATGGGAGATCATCAGATGTCCCTTCTCCAGGAGCTGGGGGCTTTTGCTAAAATTTGCTGACTGTATCTGTACGGACAGGTACAGTTATTAGCCTATTACAAGCAAAAGCAGCTGTAGGAAAAAAAAATTAAATCGATTTTTTATGGATAGCTAGCCACATTATTATCACTGATATAATGTTGCAGCCTACTACTAATTTTGGTAGCCTAATAATAAAGCTTGAGACTCAAGGCAAGCATGAGGGTTTTGCAACTCTGCAATTCAGGTGTCGTAGCCTAGTTTTGATAATAACTACAGCTGGGTACTAATAAGCTTCAAGCCAAAACGTGACGGTAACTCAGCATCATCATGCATTCATCCTTCAATCTATATGAGTCTAGCAGTAGCTCTTAGCATCGCATTATCTACCTAGCATTAGCTTGTTTATTACTTAGCTAGTTAGCTCCCTAGCCTCCTACAATAACACAGAAACACAACAAAACGGAATTTTGATGGCATAGCCTACCTCTTAATTGGGCTCTCTTTTCCTCCTGCTCCTTCCTCCGTTTTCTCCCCTGCGCACCTGAAGGCTTGCGCCTTTTCAAAGTCATTGTGCAAATATAAAATCTGTCATTGATCTGATATCTATCCTGCGTCGCGCTGATGTTGGCTCTCTGCCTGACTGCATCAGTAGTGCGTGCCTCTCTGACCCCTGTGATGCGCGCATGTAACCCCCACTTTCAGCAAGCAGCCAGGCATCGTATCCCCCACCTCAGTAACAGCATCTCTGTCAAAGTGCAGGCCAGATGAAACACTGTGTGAGGAACAGAACAGGGGTGCAAAGTGTATTTCTTTTTGTTTATTTGTTCATCACCAGTTACAAGCTCACTGGTGTGTAGAATGCCAGTGAATGCATTTAGATATTGCCAGTAAATGTGATCATCAAGGTCATCAGTTTTCCTGGTGCCTTGTAACCACAGAAGATCCCACGGCAGCCCAGCATAGAATGGCCTGGCTGTCTTGTATAGACCTCAAGTCATTGGCTTGTGGGTGCACAGTTTATGTAATTGAAAAAACAGTCTTCTTTTGCCCACTCCACTTGATCTTGATCTGGTCTGAGCGCAACAACAACGTTCAGGAACTGTGAACTAAACAGCCTGTGGCCTCAGAGGCCTGTCCCAAGACCTCAGGCCTCTTTCTCCTTTCTGTGTTATGGACATTGTGTGGACAGAAGTTCCTCAAGGTTAGACTAGGGGATTTTCAGAGGGAAATGTAATGTTTGTTTAATCATTTGTTAAAAAAGAAGAAGTTACCGGCCCCCGTGTGGCGTAATGGTAAAGGCACTCTCCTGGAGTGCAAGTTGCCCAGTGCAGCCGGGGTTCAATCCCTGGCTGCGCCAGCCCAGCTCTGACCGGGAGCCTGGTTCTGGGACAGCGACCGTCTATCCTTCCCAGAGGGAGGAGGGAGGGAAGCCTGCAGAAGCTCACCGCATGCAAAGTGCGTATCAGAGTTACGGTCAACAGCATGGCAAGTTCCATCTTGGAGGAGGCAGTTTGGCGCCTTTGTCACTACCAGTCCCAGGGTTGCAGCGGCAAGCTTGTGGTATGAGGGAAGGGATAGTTGAATTAGAAATAGAATACAATTGGCTACCAAATTAGGAGGAAAAAAGGGAAAAAAATCTGACAAAAAAAAAAAAAAAAAGTACCTTGTGACTTTTCATGCAGTATAAAAAGATTATTATTTTGTCACTTAAAACATCTCATGGAGTTGGTGATAAAGTTGCTAACTGGGCCTGTCACAGAATGACAGACCGAGAACACTGTGTTACAAATAGACAAGCTCATAAAAGGGCTTTCTAAGAATAGGAGCTCCTCAGCTCCTGTAGGTATGAATAATGAACAAAGCCTACAGAATTTGAATTCATTTCCAGAACGTGATTATCACGCTAAAATATGGCCTAATGATCACTGAGATAAACCGGACAGCTGGCATACATAATTAACATATCCTCCAGGTCTGGTTTCATGAAGGACCACAACGTCTACCCACTTTGGATTTGTAAAAATATTTCTGTGCTGTTCCTGTGCTGTGAGTTCTAGCTTGTGATTGTCAAGTAAGTGTTATCTGTATGTTAAATAAATGTTATCTAAATGTACAAGTAACTGCCAAAATAAAGGAAAAACCAGCATAAAGAGCCAGATTTACTATGGAAATAGTTGCAGTGCAAAAACAGTAACTATACTGTGTCCCTTTTGCTGTCACAGATACCGACACATTAATGACCAATTTAGGAAGACAGGTTCTAATTACGCAATCAAAGAAATTAAATGCCCTCATTCACATTTTTGCGATAGGAGACACCCAGAAGAAAAGGGTCTGAGACAATATGGCATGCTTACACATCCAGATCACAACGTGCCATGAAATGGAGAGGCTACGGAGCAACCAGGCACAAGTAGCAGAGGAACAATGAGAAGAAGAAAAAAAGTACATTTACAGATCAGCAAATTGAAGTAATGGTCAACTAGGTACAGCATCACAACGCTGTATTAAAGCATAGGAATACAACATCTACGGAGAGGAGAAGCATTTGGAGTGATATCACACAAAAAAAACTCATTAGGCATAGCAACACATACAGTATATGATGTAAAGAAAAGATGGCATGATGTTTGAATATAATATTAACAACCAATAGAACAAAACCTTGTTGAATGTCTTCTCCGTCTATTGGACAATATATGTAGTGCTCGCTGGGACAAAGCGTCCAGCACCTCGGAGAGCGCAATAGAAAATGTGGCCTGTGAAATCCCTGCAACCCGCAAATGGTTTATTTGAAAATATCAAGTCTAACTGTGCCTTTTAGGATTTTTTTTATCCTTGTCGGACCATGGACTAGCTCTTACTGAGGATACAGACACTGTATAGTTATATATATATATATATATATATATATATATATATATATGTACAGTGCCCTTTTAAAGTCTACACCCCATCTCAAGAATATCACCTTGTTGCCTTACAGCCTTAAATTAAAACATATTGAATCAGATTTTTCCACCCTTACACATTTTACAGAGTGAAAAAACAATTCTCAACATTTTTTGAACATTACTAAATAAAAAAAATAAAAACCTAGAATAACTTGGTATAGACTTTAAAGGGGCAATGTATGTATGTTACAGCCACAACATTAACATGTTACAAAATCTGTAACAGCCTGAGACACTGTTGTAGACAGGTACAGACACAATGTTTACCAAAGTGGGTGTGATAAACATCACTCAACTCACTCTCTTACTCCCTCACTCACTCACTCACTCACTCACCCCGTCTGGAACACTACGTCACTAAGGACACCAGTCAGCCCAGAATGGGAATATGTTTGGTAAAGAAGTGAGGAAATTCAAAATGATCCAAAACAGGACAGATGGCTAGGAACTGTAATGGCTGCATTTGCAGGCCCTCATCCAAAAGAAGCACCCATGCCAAGTTCTTGTTTAGCACAGTGCGAAGATGAACACATTTATAGCCTACCAAAAAACGTTTAAATTCATATTTTAGGCAAATGTGACCGTTTTAAAATCCTGTTTGGATTTGACAATAACTCCCTTGTAACCTAATTAGCTGACACAAATCCATTTTCAATGAGAACGGTGGAGGACAGCTTGTCTTGGCTGCAGGGCCCCATTGATGAGCCAGACACTGACTATAAAAGACTTTTACAGGCCTGGGGCCTGTGTGAAATCTTAATGACTGCCTCACAAAGCTGATCCCAGATCAGTCCCACCGGGGCTCATCCAGTACGTGGAGGGACTTCAGACCCTTCAGTGAAATTTCAAGCGCTCCTGTGTGCAAATTAAAAGCCTCAACAAAATGGCTTTTGTGTTGTTAATTTGACTGTTTGGCAATTTTGAAAAAAAACAAAAAGGAAAATAACAGTTGCACATGAATATTAAAAAGAAAGGGGGGAGGAAATGAGTGATTAAAAGCATCGATAATGAATCTCAGTGGGTTTTATATCGTGTGGCTCTCTCTTCACCAAATGCTGCTATTTTTTATTCACTCACTAAATGGTCTTATTAAATGGTGGCTTGCAGAGCTGGTGATTTACACATGATCCATTTGTACAGCCGGATATTTACTAAAGTAGTTCAGGTAAAGTACTTTTCTCAAGCAAACAATGGCTGTGCCTCATATGGGAGGAGAACCCGCAACTCTCTTCCCGCAACACAGATTGTCTCCTTGGGAACAGAGACAATCCAGCTCTGAGCAGCAGTACCAGACAGACACAAAAATCACATTTTGTTATTCTAACTGTGAAAAAAAAAAAAAACTGCAAAAAAAACAGTAACCTATAGTTATGGGAAGGGTAAAATTATATCTGCAAATGTATAACAATTATATCTATATATAAATATATCTGCACGTAAGTCTATTTTTCGGATGCAAAACAAAATGATTTTATGGTTTTATTGAAAAGGTGGTGTAATGTGATTTGATTGAGGTTTTTAAATTCATAAAAGCAATTAACAAAGTGAACTACCAAAGATTTTTAGGTTGGGTTCAGTTAACAGTGCACAAGTGGAAACTAATTAAAGCTCAATTCTGTATGGATATCCGGAAGTATATTTTTTACAGTTTACAGTTGTCAATGCATGGTCAGTCCAGGCTTGATGCAGTACTGGATGTTCTTTAGACTAGGAAATTGTCATCATTATGTATTCTTATGTTCTACACGCATTCTGACCTTGAAGTTAAGGCTGATTTTCACTTGGCCATGCTACAATCCCTGAAAGATGGAAAATTGGCATAAGTAGTGTGTAACTATGCCCCCTATTATTGGTCATTACGTGCATCAGGAAAAAACATACTTAGGCATGCTTAAGTCAATCAGATTCAGGCCCTTACGTAATTTTTAATGTAAATCTTTAAACCATTAAGAACTCCACTTTAAACACATATGTTATTTCCTTCTGATCAGATGATCCGTGGGGATGCGCTCATGTACAGGTATGGCACATGGCACAAGCATTTTTGGTCACAATTTCTCCTAGAATACATTTTGAATGATGTCGTCACCACGTGCATTTTGAGGGGTCTAACACAGGAGGGTGGACACTTTCAGCGCATGCTGCCCTCTGTAGGATCAAGCCCTGTAGTGCATCAGAACCACATTTTTCAAGGGCCGCAGATGAAAATGACAAACTCTGGTAAATACATAAATAAATATTTATATAGGAGCCCAATCCCAATAGTTTTGGAAATATATATTCTTTTGATACTCGCAGGTAATCCTACACCTGTTTTCCTATCATGTTTTTAGGACAAAACAACAAAATACAGTACATCTGTAAAACCAAAAACGATATTGTTATTATTATTATTATTATTATTATTATTATTAGTAATAACACTGCTGCTACTTGTACTCACACCTGGGGTGTGACTTTCAGACTCGTCCTCCTAAGCTGGAGGGGTAGGAGGCCCTACGAGCTCAGTGGAGCTCCACTGTCTGAAGGACACTCCAATAACCCAGCCACAGTGTGGCTCCGCCAGCACACAATGGGACATGACAGATGGAGGGGAGAATTAGAAACTGTGTGCTGCCGATACCAAGGGAGCTGAAGACCTGGAAGAGACTGGGCTTCACTGCTGCCTGAATTCTAATCCTGAGACGGTGTAGATCAGGGGTGGCCAATCCTTTGATTGCAGTGTACCTCCGTTTCCTACATTTACATTTTAGGCATTTAGCAGACGCTCTCATCCAGAGCGACTTACATAGTTTACATTTCCTTACATGCAGTCCATTTATACAGCTGGATATTTTTACTGAAGCAATTCAGGTTGAGTACCTTGCTCAAGGATGCAACGGCAGTGCCCCTCCTGTGAATCAAACCTGCAATTCTGAGTTACAAGCCCAGTCCCGACTACTACACTGCCATTTCCTAGCATGCAGCATCACATTAAGGTGGTTTCCAAAGTACAGAACTAATGTGGGGTTTTCTAAGTATTAAGTTTAGGGAAATTTGATTGCAGTGTGGAGTTGCATATCAGCGGATTTGCCGCACATCTCCTGCTAGTCAAATAGGATTTCTTTACGTTTGGTTTGTCATTTTATGCATGCATCGCCACTACATATTCAACGGTAGCATACCATAGCAAGTGGAGAATGGGAAGTTTAAATATTTGACTTGGGCTACCCATTTTTCAATTCTGAAACATCTGTGAATGAGCCCATATAAACCAGACAATGTCTTAAAATTAATTTCAAACAATTAAATATGCTTTCTGAACATTCTGATAAATGAATGGTGATACACATTGCAACATTTTCTAGTCTTATTTCTTGAATTTTGACTGAATCAATAAATGTTCTGATTACCACAATTAATTATTGCTTTTCTATTTCCATCAGAATGGCATTTGAAACAGATTATCAAACAATTTTCCCATGGTCAGTATTAATTATAGCAATGAATGATTCAGTGGATACATCAGTTAATGGTTACCAGTTAATAAAAGTTAATTATTATGTGTAACTGCTGTTATTAATAATGTCAACAATATAACTTTATGTCATTCACACTGCATGGACCCTGTGCACAGTCTGCAGGCTGTTGAGAATCGTATTGTGACAAGCACAGGCACTGCATAAAGCTTTATAGAGAATGGAATGATGGTGTGCTGATTGAGGGAATGGTTTGTCATACCAAACCAGTGTAACTTGTTCATTAATCAATGGAATAAAGCACCTGTTGAGCAATGGTAATTATTATTAAGTTACAAATTAAATGACAATGTTGTCGTTAAAATTAAACAATGAGAGTACATTGTTAAGTAGTGTAACACCACTGTGTGCAACCCACAGTCAACCGTTGGGATTAATAATGAATATTATTATTTATTTATTATTAATAAATATTAACAGCAGGTTTAAGTAATACACAACTTTAGTATCCTGTAAGTGGCGTTTACAGCACACTGCAATCGGTATCAACAGAGGACTAGACCAGAGCTATTCAATTTCACGCTTCGAGGACAGGTGTCTGCAGGTATTAGCTCCAACCATGCACACCACCACCTGATTTCACTTATTAGCTCACCTCCTGGACCAAAGAGGTAAACGAATGAGTGAAATCAGGTGGTGTAGTGCGCGGTTGGAGCGAATGCCTGCATACACTGTGGCTCTCAAAGCCTGGAATAGAATAGCCCTGGTCTATATCCAGGACATACAGAAAGTCAAGAAAAGCCAGTGCTCCAACTAAAGGTACACTGCAATTCACCCAAAAGGTCTTCCGGTGTTTGTTGCCACTCAGCACTTAATCTATCAATTAAAGATTACACAGTTGATTACATAGTTAACTCACATCCCCTGGTTCTTTTGGTCTAAATTGCCTGCTGACGTTAAGGTGAAAACAGAAACCAGCGCATCCTGTGGCCCTCCAGGACCTCAGAATCATACTCACTCCCCTTACAGCAAAGTGCTTTGAGATCCATAAAAGGCATTCTATGAAAGGCACTATTCACTACTAATAAGTAGTAATATACAATAATTTACACAAATGCAATCTGCATTTGTATTTTGTATTTGTATTTTTGTAACAATGCTACTATGAGGCATGTTCTGCCCTCTTCTGTTTGGGTTTTAATAATCTGCCGGTATAAATCTGAGCAAGAAGTGTCTTTCTCCAACTCATGTCTGTGCAAGCTGAACTCGTAGACTGTGGTGTGAAAAGAATCACGTGACATCAAGTGGGCACGTGCTTGTTTACGTTCGACTGACGCAAACAAGCGCCTCTCGCAGAGGTTGCAGCGAGAGCGGCTTAGAATACAAATGGGCACTTCAAATTACATACAAATTTTCTATTTAAAAAAAAAAGAATGAAGGGGGTGAGATTATTGTGGTTATAGAACGCTTATAATAGGCCGAATTGCATTACATATTTTCTTAAATATCATCTGAATATTTATGAAGCTGAATATTTACAAAGGAAATTCAAGTTAAACACCTTTGCTCATGTGTACAGTGGAGATAACCAGTGACATGTTAACTCTTTGAGGAGTGAGTTTTTTGACAGTTCTAGTTCTAATTCAGTGTTCTACTCGAGGATTTTAGGATTCCATTAGCAGCCCTTTATGATGTCATCAACTAGAATCAACTGGAATGTTACAGAATGTTCTAGTACAAACATCATAGCACAACAGTACTCCTCAAGGGGTTAAAGCCACTGTGCTGTGACCTTTTTTCTGTTCTCGCAGCATTATGCATAATGAGTTCAGCTGTGGCTGATACAGATTAAAAGGTTTTGCCGTGAGAAAAGAAAAAAAGAAAAAACAACACTTTGTGTTACACAAAGGCAAGGACAGAGCGTGCAGTGGGTATATTGAGTCCAGATAGTTAAAACTAAGTGGCATAATGAAGTCTTGCTGCACTATTACTAAAATAACCTCAAATCTGATTTTGCCCTGAGCGGTGGCTGTGAAACTCGGCCAAAAAAACCCAGCACACAGCAGGGGGCTTTTTTTTCTTCTTTTTTTGTGTGGATTTTTTTTTCCTTTTCTTAAGCAGTGGTGTTCACTCTTGCTCTTGGGAGAGTCGCTGGGTTCTGCTGGTTTTTGTTCCCGCCTTAAAATCAGCATCCGTTTCAGACACATGAAACCAGGTGAGCTGAGTTGGCAGTGGAGCTGTAGTGTAACGGTTAGGGAGCTGGGCTTGTAACTCAGAGATTGCAGGTTCAATTCCCAGGTGGGGCACTGCTGTTGTACCCTTGAGCAAGGTGCTTAACCTGAATTGCTTCAGTAAAATATCCAGCTGTATAAATGGATTGTACCTGAAGAATAAGAGCGTCTGCTAAATGCCTAAAATGTAAATGTAAAATGTAATGAGTTAACTGTGTAATCAACCACTTTAATTTAAAGTGCTGAGTAACAATGAAAACCAGCACATCCTGTGACTCTCCACGAGCAAGAATGAACACCACTGCGCCTCGTTTTTGTTCCAGCTGTTTCCAGAGTCTAATGAGCTGTTAATTGAACTGTAGTTGTATTAAGTACACTTGATTGACTGATTACTGAACATGCAGACACCTGGGGTGTTTTACCACGTGGGATTAAGGATTTAAAGCAGGGGAAGGCAACTCCATTCCTGGAGGGCTGGTGCATATGCAGGTTTTTGTTGTCTTAACCCTGGCTCAATTAGCTAATGAGCTGTATACGTCAGTGCCTGTGCAAATATTAGACCTTGATTAGTTGAATCAGATGTTTTAGTGCTGGGCTAGAACAAAAGCCTGCACCCACACCAGCCCCTCTGGGATAAGATTGGACACCCCTGATATGGGGACACGAGAGCAGTCTTCAGGTGTTATTTGTGAGCTTATCAAGAAATTTGGCTAACACTTCAGGCCACACAAGTGATTGGTCCAATAATTAAGAGCAGAATTTGGAACAAAATCCAGAAACAGATGTGGCTCTCCTTGCCCACTCCTGATTCAAAGGCTAACTTTGGGACATGTTATGAAGTAACCCAGGCTTTTTTTGTGAAATACCCCCCTGGTTACTGAAGCCTAACATCTGTTTATAGAAAGGGCTGGAAAAAACAAATGCCAATGTGCTAAGCATGAACATAAACACATGCTCTTAATGAACTCATCTAATTATGGGAGAGGCTGTAACAACCACTGGCATACACAGGGGTCCCCTGGACCGAGGCTGGGGACCCCCGCTCATGCTCCAAGCACAATGTGGAAGCGTGAGATTGTGGGGTGTTTTTTCTGACGTAGTATATTCTGCCCTCTGCAAGTGTAAACCTGGAAGTGCATCACAACTTGAGCACTGGATTAAACTAAGTAACATGTATCATCAGTGATCACAGTAGTTTTGGACATTTTTATATGATACCCATTGTTTATATGAAACAGCTTTGTACATCTGTAAAATGTAAAACAAGATAGAACAACTTTTTATTTATTATTATTATTATTATTATGTTATAATATATAATGCAATATCATATATTCTACACACACATATATATATACAGCTCTGGAAAAAATTAAGAGACCACTGCAAAATGATCAGTTTCTCTGGTTTTACTTTTTATAGGTATGTGTTTGAGTAAAAATGAACATTTTTGTTTTATTCTATAAACTCTGCCGGTCTGTAGCTTTGTTGTCCCCAATGTCTGCTGCTTGACCTTGTTCTTATGAACTACCGTCTTTGAAATTTGAAGGATAGAAGCAACCTTACGCTCACTGTATCCCTCTGCCAGTAAAGCCAGAATGGAACCCTTCTTTTCCTCACTCAAAACTTTTGTTTTCAACTCTTTTGGCATGGTCAATAGTTATTTTTTGATTCCAATTACTTTTGAGGTGCATGCAAACACACGTGGAGAGATAGTAGCAAACAACTTAAAGGTTTAAATGGTTGTTATTATTTTTTGCCATCCAGTTGGTCCTATTGCAAGAGGATAGTGATGACCATGGTACACAAGGTCATGGTACACAAGGTCATTAACAACAGGGCCCCAGTGTACCTAAGCAGCCATTTTTCCAGCGTTGGGGAATCACACAACCACAGGACTAGGTCCAGCTTAGCCAACCAGCACCCCCTGAGGTGTAGAACCAAAATGGGGCAATGCTCATTTGCCTACACAGGAGCACAGGAGTGGAATGAACTGCCTTTGACCATCAAACAGAGCACAAACCCACACAGTTTTAAGGTGAATGTTAGGAAATGGCTACTAGCCAAAGTTCAAGAATAGACAGGTAGGGGAGGGAGGGATTGTTAGGATGTGTAAATGATGTATTATGTAGTTTTAGGTATTTATGTATTTATGTGTTATGTGTCTTTACCTGTTTTAAGTGTTTTACGTATGAATATGTTAAGACCAAGGACCACAACGGAAATAAGTCCACAACTTTTTGTGCTATCCTGGACATTGTTTTGATGCATGACTTGCACTGACATGTATTTTAAATTGATATGTGGAATAAACTAAACTAAACTAAACTAAACTAAACCACAGCAGTGGCTTTTAGACTTTTCCTCGTTAAATAAGATTTGGTTCAGGTGATCACCTAATCAGTACTTTATTAAGTAGAATGAGGTGTGCTTGTGTTGGAATTCAACAGACACTGGAATGGAATGGCTGCCATACATGTAGAGATGCTGATTTAAGAAAAATTTGGAGTAGTCTCTTAATTTTTTCCAGAGCTGTATATGTGTATATATATATATAAACACAATATCATGCTATATAATTATTATCATTATCATTATCATAATTAGGATTTATGATGATGTTAGCATGCAGATTCATGCCTGACGAGAACTTTAAAGGGATGAGAGATTCCGAGGCTTGGATTATTGTAAATATATTACCATAAGAATTTGGAAAACCAGGCCCAGATATAACACAATGTTTATGCATCCAACAGGCAGAGATTTAGCAGGGAAGGACACAATATGAACACAAGGTGACACTATAACTACAGGGGGAAAAACCTACACTCACTAACAAAAATATGCAGCATACAAATGACTGAAAAATAAAAATAAAAATATATATACTGTAAATGTACATAACTTTCTGTCTATTGAAAAATACATTTAAAAAATATATTAAAATATATAAGAAAACACACCCCACTCAACTTTTTGTACTTTATCCACATATTTTGCTACACATCTTTAACTGGTGTGTTTTTTCATGAAGGATTAACATAAAAATGTATTTTGGTTCACTTAATATATATATATTGTACGATGAACTTGTCCATGTCTTCAAAATTGTTCTCTTAAGTTAAATTCACAATGAATTTTTGGAGTATTAAATTGGTATTTTAAAAACTATACCATTGGCTGCACAAAGATATATATATTAAATCTTGATTTGATTTAATATAATTTTATATTAATAAAATGTATAGATTTATTTAATTCATAGTTTTATATTAATAATAAATAAATATATACACAATATGAACACAAGGTGGCACTATAACTACAGGAGGAAAAACCTATACCCACTAAGAAAAATATGCAGCATACAAATGACTGCAAAATTAAAAAATAATAAAATATACTGTAAATATACATAACTTTCTGTCTATTGAAAAATACATGTAAAATATTAAAATATATAAGAAAAAACACACCCCACTCAACTTTCTCATGGCCTACTATTAATCATTGACACCCCCAGCCCTTACCGCCATCCCCCAGTTCCAGCCATGGAGGTCCAGGGGTGGGGGAGCCCCCGCCACAGGAAAGTGATGTCATGGCAACAGTAACCACAGTGACGTGCATCATTCCTGTTTCACAGAGGAAAACCACACACCTGTCAGAGAGACTTGTTAGCCCAGGCCTGTCTTCACTAGAAAAGAGACTGCATGTGCTGTCCTGCCCTGATAAGAGACTGTGTGTGTCGTTTCACACACAGCACACACAATATCTTACTGAAACATCAGACACACACACACAAACACACTATCTTACTGAAATAGCACATACAGCATCTTACTGAAGACTAAGAGTGTGATAAGAGACTGTGTGTGCTGTTTCAGTAAGGGACTGATGGAACGTTTAAAAAAAGCTGATGGAAAGGCACAAAACTTCTCTGTCTTTAGGGGCATGGCCTACCCACTGCCTTTCAAAACTACACACCACACAGGATATTTTAAAGACCAAAACACATTTACATTGTGCAGAAAATGTGTCTGTGAAAATAAAGCTTAATGAAAAATCATACGCAATTTATATGCAACATTTATATGTTTTTTGGATCTCTGGATTTTCACATGGTAGGTGGTGCCTTCTGTGCCTATCCCGACCGCACATCCCTGATGAGAACAATCACACTGGTCCTGAAGTGACCATTCAAAGGTCAAAGGTCAAAGGTCAGCTGACTTCTGGCATCTGCTCAGGTTGCATTTGATATTACTGAAGGAGGTTGTGTCATCCTAGGGCCACAACAGGAATTCAGACAGTTACCTGTGTTACACAGACTTTGAGAAGTTTTGTTTTTTGACATTATCCATATAAAAACATCTTTTTTTAGCACATGGCCCTATGCAGGCTGACAGAGAGAGACAGGAGCTGAGTGACTCATTTAGTGATTTTGGGAGTGGAAGGGGGCGGGGGGGACAGCAGGGACACGTTTCTTTGTCCTTCCCCGTGTCTCTCTGTGAGTATTTTAACACAACCACAGCTATAACAGCGCTGGGGACAGTCCAGCTTGGCTTGGGAGCTGCGGTTGTGGTTGTGTTTAAATAGCGCATCTCTTAAGAGGCAGCCAGCCCTTTGAAATATACGGTCTGTCTGTGACCTTAGATCCCAGGCCCCTAGCTCAGACATGTCACAAGCATGCGGCCGTGGAGAACGGGAGAATGGCTGACATCACTGAGACGGACTGGGACGCGGGGTAGGGTTACCCCCACCGTATATTTGAGAATGTTGACAGCTCCGCTGGCTCACGGTGCCCGGGGTGACTGCCAAGAAAGATCGAGTTCACAGCCACCACCCGGTTGCACCCGGTACCCCTGAACCGCGGTGATCCTGTGACTCGGACGGCCTCGATGGGCCGACCGCGAAATTCACAGCGTCATGCAGAAGCTGGACCCAAGGATGGAGACCAAGGACCAGAGAAGGTTGCAGTCATGGCGCGGAGAAGGGGAAGGGGGGACAATGACTGTAGACAGCCGGGTGGGGGCGTCGCGCGAAAACCGTGCATGATGCAACGGGTCCTTTCCATTCCTATGACATGGCGCGGGAAGCATCCGAGACTCAAGACTCACAGGGAAACAGTACCCAGCTTTGGTGCATGCCTACCATGGAAAGGCCTCAGCTTCAGCGCGGTGAAAAATGAAGACCCTTCTCTTACACCGCCTGGCGTCAACAGCGCGATAGAAACACAGCCGACCTGGGGCTGTCGCTGTGGCCAGGGCCTTCCTGTTTTCAGATCTACAGTTTGGCAGCTGACAAAGCGAGGCACGTCGTCGCCGTGGACAGTGTGATGAAACTGCGGACGTGAGACGTGTCAGCGCCGCGGGTCTGTGTGTGAGCGATTAGCTGGCCTCCGGGGCAGCGTATGTCTACATGCAAACACACACCATGTGGAGAGAGAGTAGCAGACCACTAAAAGGTTTAAATGGTTGTTATTATTACTATCATTGCTATTATTATAGTTATATTATGGTCTTGTTTTATTCGTTTATTTTATGAATGAATAAATCAATTAATTCCTTAATTAAGAAGATATGTAAGTATAAGTATCCCTTATATAGTTGATATTAATTGACTAACTGAATGTTATTTTATGTAAAGGATCACTTTGGCAATACTATGCTGGTGTGTGGTCATGCTAGTAAAACACATCTGGATTTGAGAGAGAGAGAGAGAGAGAGAGAGAGAGAGAGAGGGAGAGAGTGTGTGCCTGAGGACACTGAGCCATCCTTCACTCAGATACAGGATAAACAAATCTGCCCTCATCCTGCCAGGGGCAGGGTGGGTTCAAGTCGGTCATGGTTCCTCAGGTTACCACGGCACCAACAAGCACCTATAGGCCAAAAAAGGCATCACCAGCAAGGCATGAGCCTCTCCTCCAATCAGCAGTAGCTCTCCTGTAGTACTGTGTGGCATGTAGGGTGTAAAATAGTTACTGGCTCTCCTGTATTACTGTGTGTGGCCTGTAGGGTGTAAAATAGTCATTGCCTCTCCTGTAGTACTGTTTGTGGCCTGTAAGGTGTAAAACAGTCAGTGAAAAAAAACGGAGTGAATAAAGTAGAGTAAATAAACTCATGTCTTCCGAGCAGAGGCTCAAGCGCTCAGATGTTTGTGGTGTCGTCCGTATGTCCCTGCGCTCATGCAGTCAGGGCTGAAATCGCGCTCGGTCTCTTGAGAAATACAGTAAGCTATTTTGAGAAAACGGCTTTCGGTTGGCCTCCGGTGCAGTGCACAGACTGCGGCTTGTTGACACTTTATGAAGGGGATTGAGGCCTCTGGGATTTATGGCCTTGGATAAATGAGGATTACACAAGCATGTGGGGTAGGAACTGGGAAAGGGAACATCCAATATACAACAGGCAAACTGACAAGATCCAGTCCTTTAAAACAAATAAAAACATACCAAGATGCTGACTCTTTCCCAGGCAGCACTGCTCAGCTTTGCTGTTAAGATGCAAAGAGCTGGATGACAGGGTTCACTATTAAAATAATCTGCATGCTTTTTAAGAAATGGATATCTTAGGAAAAACTATCAGAGGGGGAGGGGAGGGGGAGGGAGAGAGAGAGAGAGAGAGAGAGAGAGAGAGAGAGAGAGAGAGAGAGAGAGAGAGAGAGAGAGAGAGAGAGAGAGAGAGAGAGAGAGAGAGAGAGAGAGAGAGAGAGAGAGAGAGAGAGAGAGAGAGAGATAGAGGGAAGACATGAAGACAGAAAATGTAATGTAATGTTTAAAACCATCCTTCACTCAGATACAATGAATGGTGATAACAGGATTCAGGTGAAACATGCTGAACTGTTGTATTTTAAGATACAATTGTGTTCAGGCAATTCATTATGTGTGATTCAATCAATATTGTAGTTACGCAAGGAACAAATGAGTAACAACACAATGTTGCACAGCAACACCATAGTAACAAATGTGGAACCGATTGGTATGTTTTCCTTACTCTAAGCCAGGGGTGTCCAATCTTATCCAAGAAGGGCCCTTCTCAGATAAGATTGGACACCCCTGTTCTAAGCTCGAGGTCAGGGTTACTCAAATCTGGCCCACAAATCCAAATTCGGCTCTGGGTTCCTTTTCTCTCAGGTAGGTAATTGAACAATTAGTGCAATTGATCAGCCAGAGTGTCTTCAAACCCAGTGCTTGAATTGGGCCGGAGCTCACCGGGACGCAACAGTCCCGCCACTTATTCATTTTCAATGCCTGCATCCCGTTACTTAATTATGATTAACTTTTCTGTGACTTGTGAGAGACGAAATAACCAGTTTCCAGTGATAATAGAATATGAAATAAGATCCAGGTGGCAAAAGACTATTCTACACCCGATATCTACATGGATATCGAGACAACCGCAGAGACAGCGATGGATATCGCGACAACTGCAGAGACTGTGATGGATATCGCGATAACCGCAGAGACCATGATGGATATCGCGACATCCGCAGAGACCTGGATGGATATCGCGACAACCGCAGAGACTGTGATGATATCGCGACAACCGCAGAGACTGTGATGATATCGCGACAACCGCAGAGACTGTGATGGATATCGCGACAACCGCAGAGACTGTGATGAATATCGCGATAACCGCAGAGACCGTGATGGATATCGCGACAACCGCAGAGACAGCGATGGATATCGCGACAACCGCAGAGACAGCGATGGATATCGCGACAACCGCAGAGATAGCGATGGATATCACGACAACCGCAGAGACCATGATAGATATCGCGACAACCTCAGAGACAGCGATGGATATCGTGACAACCGCAGAGACCGTGATGGATATCGCGACAACCTCAGAGACCGTGATGGATATTGCGACAACTGCAGAGACCGTGATGGATATCGTGACAACCGCAGAAAGAAGTATTTTTCCCCAATATGAAGGCAGTGCTTATTCAGATGTCTTGTACAATGTGTGATTGCAGTGTGTTGTGGAGAACACTGAAATTCCACTGGACAATGCTGGGGGTAACGACAGTCAGCTGGACGACCTGCCACAGAGCGAGTCAGAGATAATGCGCTCTGAATGGACAGTGTTGAAAATGGTCTTTTCCTTTTACATTCTGTGGGTAAAAATTCATACTCAATTAGTATCTCCCAACACAGAGATAATTATCCAGAAAGCCTGTGCTAAATGGAGTCTCTCCATTGTCTGTTTCAGAGGTCAAAAAGCCGAAGACAGAAATCCGGCGTTTCTTCAGCCCCATAGCAGATTATATGTTACTATTTAGATAATTTAAGATTATTGGGATTGTATTTTGTATTGTTGATTATATTTGGCATTTATCATCAAAAAGGGGAAGCGGATTTGCTCTTAAGGTTAACTTTTGTTGCAGAGACAGAGAGGGAATTTTCTTTTTTTTCCCCATCTAGCTTCGACAAGATTGTTAAAAAGCAAACCAATTACCAAATTCGGCATTACACCTAGCTGACGTGAGGTTTTTTGTGTTTTTTTGCCCTCTCAGGAGCAAATCCAAGAGTGGGGGAATATTCAATAGCTAACTAGCTTTTGTTTGTTTAATTTTAAGCGTTGGGTAGAGCTGCATTGGGCCAGCGTATGCTTAGGGTAGCGGAGGAACATTTAAACTAGGGACTAGAGGGGGGGCAGGGGGAAATTAGTAGTAGTATTAGGGATAGGGAGGTACAGACAGCCCAGATGGAAGATACCAGGGCGGAGTATAATAATAAATCTGATATAATTCATAAAGATCTTTCAGACCAGAGGTGGTTCGGCACAGTTATGTGTGGAGGGGAAAGACAACATAAGTGTGAGTAAGGCTCTGAAGTTCCTGTGTTTAAATGCTAGAAGCGTAAAAACATATTTTTGGGAACTGGAGGCTGTCATGTTGAATGGGGGTTATGACATCGTTTGGATTACTGAAACATGGCTTGGGGATGGGGATGAATATGATGTGGAGGGGTACAAATTGTTTAGGAAGGATATAACTAATGAAAGAGTAGGGGGAGTGGCCCTTTATGTGAAAGACAATTTTAATGTGCTCTTAATAAATACTATGCTCTATGGTAACATAAAACAAGCCTGTGCAGAAGGAGAGACGTTAATAATGGGTGACTTCAATTACCCCTCTATCAATTGGGAAGTAGTGTCAGATCAGGGTAAATGTGAAGAGGAGTTTTTAGAGGTTAATGACTGCTTTTTGGTACAGTCTGTTACTCAGCCTACGAGAGGGAAATCAATACTGGATCTGGTTTTGTGTAATAATTCTGACAGAATTTGCAGCACAGAGGTAGTAGAACCACTAGGGACAAGTGATCACAGTGCAATTACTTTTGATATTTTTTGGCGAGTTAAGCTGACTTTAATAAAATGAGAGAACATTTAATTAATATAGATTGAGTACAATTTCTAGATTGTAGAACTGTGAATGAAAAATGTACTAAAGTTAAAAGGGTTGTTGTAGATGTACAGTGTAAATTCATCCTAAAAGTAAGAAAAAATAGGATGAAAACTGGATTAATCTCCGCAGTGGATGAATAAGTCTTTACGGGAGACTTTGAGGCAAAAAAGCGACTATACATAAAAAGGATATTAAAAAAAAGAGGAAACAAGGCAGATTATTGTAATATGCGGGCTAAGGCTAAAAAGGAAATAAGCAGTTAAAAGGCAGTTTGAAATAAAAATTTCCCAAGATGCAAAAAGTAATCCTAAGAAGTTTTTTAAATATTGTAGTAGAAAAAGGAAAGCTAATGATGAGGTTAAGGGCATTACAAATAAGGAAGGAACTTTGGTTTATAATAATAAGAATATTGCTAACACACTAAACAGTTAATTTGTTGAGAGCTTTACTACAGAAGAGGTTATAAATATGGCTAAATGTATAGCCAATATACAGAATGTTTTGGAGGACTTTGAGGTAAGAGACATAAAAGTACTACAAAAACTACAAAAACTTAAGACAAATAAGGCAGCAGGCCCTGATGGCATATATCCCGGAGTACTCAAAGAACTGAGGGAAAGAGCTGCAGTTTAACTTGAATCTCATACTGGAATGTATTATTAGGGACAAGTTGGAATAATTCTTGAAAATAATAGTATTTTAAGGGAGAGCCAACATGGTTTTCTCAAAGGAAGGTTATGCCTAACAAACCTGTAGTTTTTTGAAGAGGTTACAAAGTGTGATGACCTGAACCAGGCTTATGATATTATGTATTTTGACTTTCAGAAAACATTTGACAAGGTACCACATGAGAGGCTCGTTGTTAAAATGAATTCAGTAGGAATTTCAGGAGTTGTTTCAGAGTGGGTTCATAATTGGCTGTATGGGCGAATGCGAAGAGTAACAGGTGGGGTCGTATCTGACCTAGGTGCTGTGGGCAGTGGAGCCCTACAGGGATCAGTGCTGGGACCTCTACTCTTCCTTATTTACATAAATGATCTTGACAGGGACGTTAGTAGCAAAATAGTTACATTTGCAGATGATACTAAACTTGGGGGTTTGGCAAACAGTTTGGAATCGACTAAAGTAATCCCAGATGATTTAAACAAAATCCAAGAAATGGCAGAAACGTGGAAGATGACATTCACTATTGCTAAATGTAAAGTTATTTATGTGGGAAATAAAAACAAGACAGGAGTATCTTATGGTAGGAGAAAAATTCGTTGGTGTTCAATTTGAAAAATAATTGTACTTGATCAAAGTTTATCTGCATCGAAGCAGTGTGCTACAGCAGTGAAAAAGGCCAACAGGATGCTGGGACGCTGAGTGTAAATCAAAGGAGGTTATATTGTCATATAATGCCTTTGTCAAAAATCACTTAGCAGTTCTATATCTAAAAGAAAGATATAGAAGCTCTTGAAAAAGTTGAAAGAAGGGCAACTGAATTGATATCTGGTATGAAAGGTAAAAGTTATAAGGATAGACTTAAGGCACTCAATCTATTTAAGCTTAACAAACTGAGATTTAATTGAGGTTTTTACATTCCTAAAAGGGATTAAGTGAACTACCAAAGATTTTTTAAGATAAGTGGGGTCAGCAGAACAAGAGGAAATTAGTTCAAGGCAAATTCCACACGGATATTAGGACGTTTCTCTTTACACAGAGAGTTGTCAATGCCTGGAACAGCTTGCCAGGTCGGGTATTAGAGGCAGAAACACTTGGGCTATTAAAGTCTAGGCTAGATGCAGTACTAGATACTCTTTAGGACATGATGAGCCTAGATGGGCTAAATGGCCTGTTCTCATCATTATGTATTCTTATGTGCTTATGACACATGCAACCTTATTGCACATTGGGAAATATCTATAGAGATATTTTACTATAAGGAAGGTGATGCAGATCGTAAAGGCTTTGTGAAAACACACTTTGATTGAGGTGTGTAACAAAAAGTAATATGTACAAGGGTGCCTTGGTTAAATAAAGAACTACACCACTCTTGTTAGAATTTTTTGTTTTATTTCAAATAATTGTGTGATATTTGTAAGGTACATTTGTACATACTGTACTGTCTCTGCCTAGTGACACAAGCCACTTTTTAGTCAGACTACAGTGGTGATAATTAATTATAAAATAACGTTAGTTAACGTAGCATACATTGACACTGGTGATTGGCACAAAGCTAGCTCCATTTTAGTGTACATTTTCAGTGGCCATTCATAAAATCATGACAATCTACTACTCTTATAGTGAATTAGCTACAAATAAAATTACATAAAATATTTTTTGTGACATTGTTTGTGATGAACCCCCCTAGAGGGGCTAGGTCTCATGGCCTTGGTAATTCTCGACTCTTGGATACGGCCCTGATTCTAAATACACAAATGGAAATGAATATCCCAAGTGTATATCCCATCTGCAATTGAGACACCTATAATTCTTGTGTTTATTCAGTGCCAAGGGTTGAACAACCAAAAAGAAACTGACTCTATATCAAGGAATTTAGGCCTGTAAATATTGTAAGTTTACAGTTGGCCAATGTCCCATTCACTTGTGCTATAGGTAGCATTTGCATACCTTACATGCACTATGTGAATTAAGAATATTCAAAGAAATTAGGAATGTTCAAAGAGCCCAGATTTGAATGAATACAAGCACACAATAAATACATAAAAGTGAGCTCTAAATTGTTCTCTACCAACAACTTACAAGCTTATAAATATATGACTGGTTCTGGCTATAATATTTTAAATTAATGCATTAATTTTGAATTACTGAACTTCCTGAACTTTATAAATAGGCCAACAGTAGAATATTTACTGAAGTAATTCAAATACTTGCAAGAGAACAACAGGGCCCTGTTGAGATAGCTCTATGCATTTTTGTTGTTTAGTGACTTTGAAAGAGGGGTGATTGTTGGGACAAGTTTGTTAGGAGCTTCAGTGAGGAAGACCGCTCAACTTTCAGATTTTTCACAAGGAACAGTGGCTACGGTGATGTTAGCATAGAAGTCTGAGGGAAATACATCATCAACTAGGAGCAACTGTGGTCGAAAGCACTTACTCTTCACATGAATAGTTGAAACAGGTGTGCTGATGGTGAAATTTAACAGATACATGCACCGACTGGGGGTCCTCGAGGAGAGGTTTGGGAACCACTGGTATAACCTACAGGTAACTGCCAAAATAAAGGAAACCGCAACACAAAGTTACTTAAATGGGCGTTGGGCGATTGACGATTGACTGTTCTTAATGAAACTGCCTGCTCTCGTATTTTCAGTCAGCTGATTCAGAGTTGCTTGTATTTTTGCCTTGTATGCTGAATCAATGCATGGACATCCATGCTCCCCCCCCTTCAGCACGCACACACACAGACACACACACACACATCAGCCTGCCTGCCTGTCCTCTGAGTACTGAACTACCTCAAACCTGTCTGGATCTGCACTGATATGGTTCAAGTCCTACCAAGTGGCCTGGAGAGGATCCCTCTCCTCTCACCACACCCTCTCCACCGGACTCCCACAGGACTCGGTGCTAGGCCCACTCCTATTCTCTCTGTACACCAAATGACTTGGTTCGGTCATCTCTGGGGTGTAAGGTGTGATGAGTGTCTGGAGGTAGGGGGAGCAGTTCCTCTAGTTGCTTATTAATGCACATATCCATCGGCACTTCTTCACTTTATATTTACAATATTTAAAACTCTTATTCTTGCTGTCTATATTCCCCTTTTTACTGGTTCTGGAACTGCAACTAATGTTTAATAATAATAATAATAATAATAGGTTATGTGTAATTATGAGAATGGTTGTCATGGAATCATGTTTCTTTAAAGATTATTTTAGATGCCTTTACATTTAAACTTTGTGCTTTATGGCATCACAGAAGAGACAACTCTCAGAGGTATTAGTATATAAATCACAGTTCAGTGTTTGAGACATCATTTCAGAAGAAAATAGTATTTCCAGTCTTATAAATTTGAATAATAATAATAATAGGTTATGTGTAATTATGAGAATGGTTGTCATGGAATCATGTTTCTTTAAAGATTCTTTTAGATGCCTTTACATTTAAAACTTTCAATGTGCTTTATGACATCACAGAAGAGACAACTCAGAGATATTAGTACATAAATCACAGTTCAGTGTTTGAGACATTATTTCAGAAGAACACCTTTAGAAAGCTGCAGAAGATAATATCTTATATTATACCGGGTACTTCAAACGTTGCTTCAATATGGAGATACAGAGTTTTTTGACTGAGCTGAATAAGCCAATAGTATGGGCTGCAGGATTTGCTCTTGTTGCTGCTGGATCAATTTATTATTACAAACAATGGAAGAAGGACATTGTTCCAGGTAATGAAATGTGAAATATAAATGTGAACTGATCAAATAAAATGACCGCAGTTAGAAATGGATACTTAATTTCAGTAATTTAACACTTTTTTCTTGTCTATATTAATTGTCAGTGTGTTATTATATTTGCTTGATGTTATGACCATTTTATCTAAATTAATGAGGCATAACCTAGTCCCTTTGTTGATTGAGGATACAGCTCCCAACATTCTCTGTCTTCTTCCTCTATGTCACCATTTGCTTCGGCATCATTACTGTCTTAATCAATGAAAATACAAAATGATATGTAGTTGTATGTGATATGACAATGTCCAAAGAGGAGGCGAAGTGATTTCACAATGTCTAAGGGAGAGGCAAAGTGATTTCACCAAGTTTAAGGAAGAGGTAAATGGAGAGGCTAATGGAGAGAGCTAGCCTCTCCGTTAGTCTATCCATTAGCCTCTTTGCTAGCCTCTCCACTAGCCTCTTTGCTAGCCCTCCCATTACCTTCTTTACTAGTCTCTCCACTACCTTCTCCATTAGCTTCTCCGTAAGTCTCTCCTTATCTTTCACCTGATCTATGTGCCATAGCTAACTGGTTTGCTGCTGTATTGATTTTTCAAGCCTTTGCTCAGGTGCACCCATTACTGGAAACCATAATTGCTACAATGTGGAAACCTTGGAAACCACGATTTCCGCCATTTTGTTGGGTGTCCCACTATAGCATCCACAATATTAGCAGGGGCATGTATACATAGTACAAAATGGGCCTTCTCAGTGCCATTAGATTCATTATTTTGTTATTATTCCTACCCATCATTCCAATTCCAATTACATTTTTATCGAATTATATAATGTATTTTTAATTGTTTATTAATTAATTCTAGTCCAAGATCCTGAGCTAGCTCTTTTCAGAGACTGGGATGACATGGCTGTTTTTGCAGATTTGGATAAGATGGCTGTTTCCGGAGCCTTGCATATCATCGTTGATCAGGTACATGTTATATTCTGAGTCCCTGTTCTGTGGTTTTTGGTCGTTGTTTATGTTTCATCTGTTCCCTTTCGTTATTCGTTATTCTGTATTGTGTTTTCATTGTTCTGTCACGTCCCGCTCCCTGTCTGTTTCTGTTCCGTCTTAGTTCGTGATCCACTCCGTCTTGTCATGCACTTCGGGTCGTTACATTTCCGGTTTCCTCCGCCTTCGCTTATTTTCTCCTTTTCTTCTTTCCTACTTTCGTGATCGCACTTTGTATATTTTAGTTAGATGTGTACAGTACTAACTAACTAATCTACTAACGTTAGGGATTTAGATTTAGTTACTAACACTACTAATCACTAATTATCTCACGCTTATTTCTATCGCTCATTTCTCTCTCCCATTATCCTATCCCTGATTAGCTTTCTATTCTCTCTTCATACGCACGCAACGTTTCTCTTTGCGTACCTCCCCTTTTACTATGCACGTGTCTGCCTGTTCTCCCAGGTCGTTAATTGTCTATATGTTTGTATGGTTCAGTGTCCGTGTCTTGCGTTTCCCCCTTGTTATGTAATTATCTCTTCCCTGTGTTCCATCCTCTCTCTCCTCGTTGTCTCACCTGATTTCTATTATGTCTCCCAGTATATATGTTCAGTGTTTTCATTTCTCCGGGTCAGTACGTTGATTCAATTTTCCCTGAGCCTACCTCTCCGAAGCCAGAGTAATTTGTATTTCCCGAGACTATCCTTCTGTTGACTACCCCGAGCCTGCCTAGCGATTCTGTTTTGTTTGCCTATCTGCCTACCTGTTATTGACTTTTTGGACTGCCTGTTTTCGACTTCTCTCTGCCTCGCGTTTTTGTACCTCCGATTCTCTGATTCCTGGTTTTGATCCCTGCCTGCTAATAAACTACTCTTTTGCCATATCCCTGATCTGCGTCTGGGTCCTTATCACGGTCGTCACAGTACAGTCCTTTTATGAATCCACCACGAGGAAAGTAACCACCTTGGCATTTAATGAGAAGCTGATCGACATAACATTTTGAAACATAGCTCAAATCTTGGTCAAGTTACCAGGACACTCAACCCTAAGCACTTCAAATGTACATTTGATATCCATCATACTCCTGTGCAGGGGTTAATTAAATGTGATAATATACCCCTAATGTGGAGTTACAGGTAACACTTTACAGCCTGATTTAAGGGTCAGATGTGAGGTAACAGCTGGGGTGGGTGGGTGGGGGGGGTTCTCACAATGCCAGGTTATTTTGGAAAGTATGTAAGGATGTCATAGCAACTGTTGGATCCTGTTATTCAGGAGGTTACAGTGAAGCAGCCAAACAAGGCTAGATGCACAATTGAGGACTTCACCTGCATCTCAGTTCTAGGGCGTGGGATGTACGGGAAGGTAAATGTACAGGAGAACTGACAAAGCTGTTGAACCAAACTCAGCTTCCGCTGTGACAGATTTAAAAGGTTCTGCTGATTTCAAGCTTCATTATGTCCTTACAAACAACAACAAAAGTCATTTTTCCTTGATTGAACAGGTGCTGCTTGCAGAATACAAAGAGACAAAAGAAATGTTTGCCATCAAGGCTATCAACAAAAGAGACACTGTGGACTATGAAATTGTGGAGAGGTAAGGCAGTTTTTACACTTCGTTTTAGTTAGGAGTGGATGTTTCAAGGAGTTTTAAATTCTCCTTGGTGGGGTTTCTTTTCTGGGCCTGTATTCAGAAATCATCACAGAGTAGGAGTGCTGATCTAGGATCAGGTTTCCCCTGTCCATATCCTACTTTTCTCCACAATGAGCTAAGCTGATCCTAGATCAGCACTTCCACTCTGAGACACTTTATGACTTACCCGGGGCCCCTGGTGCTCTCTCTCTCTCTCCCTCAGCCTGATGTGCGAGCAAAGGATCATGGAGATGGCCACCAATGCGCGCCACCCCTTCCTCGTCAACATGTTCGCCAGCTTTCAGACCGAGCTCCATGCCTGCTTCGTGATGGAGTATGCAGCTGGGGGTGACCTTTTGACCCATTCCAAGGGAGGGCCCTTCACAGAGCCTCGTGCCGTGTGAGTGAATCCCTCAGAGCGGTGATGTCATACCGAATCTTGACAAGCCTAGTCAAAGCACTTAACCATGACACTTAAAGCCACTAACTAATTGTGTTTAATTACATTGTAAGGTGGGAGTTTATCCCACCACTTGATAGATGGTATCGCATAAAGTCAGGAGACTTTCCAAACTTTCATGTCAACAAGCAGCTCAGAAGGTGGTTGCTAAAGCAATTATTGGGGCTTATACCGCATTACATACTACAGAAGTTATGGTTTTAAACTGTGGTACGATTTTGGTTTTACAAACAGTGTGGCAAAGCGTATGCATATGCTATGCCCTTCAGAAATGCCCAACTTCTTCTGAAGCAGGTCTGAGAAGATAATCTTCTCCTCCATTCAGATTTTATTCAGGGTGTGCTGTCCTCGGGCTAGAGTTTCTGCATGAACGTAACATTGCACACAGGTAAGAACGGTACATATTTCACAGCACACCGAGTTCTCTGGAGTTGCTGTTCATTCTTTAGAAGTGTTATAGAAGCTGCAGTGCAATTCTGAGCCACTGAAAAGGCTACGTTAAAAAGTGCAAGTATCAGTACTTCCCAAGGATTTGTTCTTTGACATCTAAATGATCAGACTTTTCCACCATGGTCCTTCTGGAACATGCATAGTGTAACCTCTTGCATATTCAATGCATGTCACATATTCAATGCATCTATTTACAGTCACTTTTTCTTGTTTTTTATATATACACTTATATATATTTTTACTGTGTGTTATTGACAGAGATTTTAAACTGGCTAACATGCTGTTGGACTCTGAGGGGTATCTGAAGATCGCTGACTTTGGCTTTTGCAAAGAAGGTGGGGGAAATGACTAGTCCAGAAGCAGTAGTACTGTAGTCTAACTGTAGTCTAAGCTTATTGTTAGCTGTTACCATTTCTTCACTTTTAATTTGACCATAGTAAAAATTCCTGTTCATTCATCAAGTTGTTTTTGCTCTTTCCTGACAGGAATGGGAGTCCAAGACCATGCCTCCACGCTAATCGGCACCACAAACTACTTGGCGCCGGAGATGCTGACAGACGAGTCGTACACGCGGGCGGCGGACTGGTGGGCGCTGGGCGTTGTCATCTTTGAGATGCTGGTTGGGAATGTAGGTGTTAAGTTTTGAGCACCTACCTAAGATCATACATGTCCCATACAAATCGCTGTTAATTCAGCTCATACAGCCTGCACAAACTGCTAGCTATCAACTACAACTCTACAATTATATTTATCCTGCACAATGAGGCTTGGCCTTTGCTGTTGTCTCTACATGGTGAAGGTAAAACAAATAAATATATTTAATAAGCCTGTGTGCTCATAGGCACCGTTCAATGGCAACGATCGGGAGGAGATATATGACAGGATCCTCACCAAAGATGTGCAGTACCCAAGATTCCTCTCCAAAGAGGCTGTCCTGATCATTCAAAAGGTGAATCCTGTGACTGTACTGTTGTCACTGTCCACCCCCATGATTAATCTAGGACTGTACCATCCACTGTCCACCCCCCTGATTCATCTGTGACTGTACCATTCACTGTTCACCCCCATGATTACTCTGGGACTGTACCATCCACTGTCCACCCCCATGATTACTCTGGGGCTGTACCATCCACTGTCCACCCCCCATGACTCCCACACTGCAACGACTGCAATATCTGTTGTAATGAATGACAGATTTAGCTTGCATTAGGAACTTAAATTATTACCAATTATGGGCTAAGGAGTTTTACAAGACTCATAACCTATAGTGGTAACAGTAGAACACAACAAGAGGGTAAATACCAAGCTCTCCTTCTTATAAACCTCCTTGTGTAGACTAGACCCTAGGTTTACAGTATACACGGTTTCCATTGTGCACATTGCATTTAAGTTTACCATTATTTTTCCTTTATTTTATGAACCATTGTTTTTCCATTTGAATAAAATGTCTGATGTCAATGCCACTCTGTTGTCTGCAGCTGCTATGCAGGAGTCCACAGTTGCGCCTTGGGGCTGGAGAGCGGGACGCACAAGAAGTGAGAGAGCAGCTCTTCTTTAGAGTAAGTCAATCATTCCTCCATTTTAGTGCCTTTGGTAGAGGTATTAGAGCTTCCACAGTTCTCACCTCATCAAACTCCCCTCCCCCCCCTCCCCTCCCCCTTCCCCTTCCCCTTCCCCTTCCCTATCCCCATCCACTTCCCCTGCCCCTTCCCCTTCCCCTTCCCCTTCCCCTGCCCCTTCCCCTTCCGCCCAGGAAATTGATTGGAGCGCGTTACTGGCCAGGAAGATCCAGCCTCCCTTTGTACCGACCATTCAGGGGCGTGAGGATGTGAGCAACTTTGAAGATGAATTCACGATGCAGTGCCCCACTCTGACCCCGACCTCTGACTGTGACTCCCTGACTTTGGACGAGCAGGAGATGTTCAAAGGTTTTGACTACACCGCAGACTTTGCTTAAACTCCCTTCTTCCGATAAATCAATTCCACATATACATTTGTCATGTTTGACCTTTGACCTTTAATTTAGGGTAACGCCATATATAAATGATGTCCCATAAGGAGTCATTTTTTCACCAAAATCCCCATTGACTTAAAATAGGAAAATGTATTTTACTGACTGAAGTAATCAAAATCACATCAAATATATTAAAAATGTTAATTTCTTTTTTGTGTTTTAATAGGCTTTCTCTCTCAACTGCAAATAGTGCAACAAATTGATGGTTTATCCCAAATATCAACATCAAAATCCTGTTGAACAAATCATTTTTCATCCCGAACATCATTGTAAATGTACTGCTGCTGTACTGCAGAGACCATGAGGCCTGTGCCCAGCCCAAGAAAGAAGGATTAAGTCTCCAGCAGCATAAAACCACAGTGGTACGCCCCTGAGTGGAGCAATGCTAAAGGCACTCGCCCAGAGTGCAGGTTACCCACTGCGGTCGGGGTTTGACCCCCGGCTGCGCCAGCCCGGCTCTGGCCAGGAGTCCCGCTCAGGGGCGGCGATTGACTGTCCGCTGCAGAGGGAGGGGGGAGGGAAGCCAGCATGAGCTCGTCGCGTACAAGAGTGTCTCTGTGTGTACCGGAGTTACGGTCGACAGCTTGGTGAGTTCCGTCTCGAAGGGGACAGTCCATTGCCTTTGTCACTGCCAGTCGCAGAGCTACAGCAGCGAGCTCGCAGTATGAGGGGGGATAGTTGATAGTTGGGGGATTGGCTACTAAATTGGGAGAAAATGTGGAAAAATCTGAAACCCACAGTGGCTGAAGTCCTCTGCTCTCCCAAGGGAAACGTGGGCGACCAAA
The DNA here is from genome assembly GCA_029706075.1 of Aldrovandia affinis. Lineage (NCBI taxonomy): Eukaryota > Metazoa > Chordata > Actinopteri > Notacanthiformes > Halosauridae > Aldrovandia > Aldrovandia affinis. The sequence goes on along the minus strand of JAINUG010000003.1, from coordinate 3,643,645 downwards.
ACATGGGTTCCACCTCAAGCTGAAAAGAGAAAGCACTAAAGAGAGCAGCGATGCCACTCACTTACATCCCCAAAGATGACACTGCCTCGTGGCCTTCCTATGTGAAGAAGCAAGGACAGTGTGGTGACAAATGCACAATATATCAAGTCACACACATTTCCCTTCGGTCCCTTCCTGCAGAGGACTTCAGCCACTGCGGTTTTAAACTGTTGGAGACTTTATTCCTCATTCTTAGGCTGGGCACAAGCACCATCATCTTAACAGTAGAACAGAGGTACATTTACAATGATGTTCGCTGTTTGGGATAAATAATGACGTGTTCTACTAGTTTTTTGGTGGAGTTTTGAAACAAATTTTCAGACAACCTCTGATGTTTCCGTCAACCAGCTGAAACTAATCTTCCCAACAGGTTTATATTTGAGATACAAATATTCAAACTTAAAAAATAAATGAACAGATCTCCCAGGTGGTGTAACAGTAAAGGCACTCACCCGGAGTACAAGTTGCCCACTGAGGCTGGGGTTCATTCTCCGGCTGCACCAGCCCGGCTGTGGCCAGGAGCCCCGTTCGGGGGCGGCGATTGGCTATTCACCCCAGAGGGAGGGAAGGCGGCAGGAGCTTGTCGCATGCAAAGTGGCCCTTGTGTGTACCGGAGTTACGGTAGACAGCTTGAGTTCCATCTCGGAGGAGGCAGTTTGGCGCCTTTGTCACTGCCGGTTCCAGGGTTGCAGCGGCGAGCTTGCAGTACGAGGGAAGGGATAGTTGAATTAGAAATCTGAAACTAAATTGAAAAAATAATGAAATAAATGAACATTTTGAATACATTTGATTACTTTAGGCTATAAAATACATTTTCCTAATTTTAAGGCGAAATGTATTCACCACTGGACTGCACCACTTTAGGAACCCACAAACAAGTATTTTTAGTGGGTCCCGGGTAGCGTAGTAGTCCTAACGCCAGGAGTGCAAGCTGCCTATTGTAGTTGCAGTTTTAAATCTGTACATTCATGTTTTATATTACTGTATGAATGGCATTAAAAGAAGAGGTGATAGGGTCTACAGACATAAGCGGAGAGCACTAATGTTACCAATGTAGTTTTAAGTTATTTAGAAAATGTGAATTCAATAAGAAATTGACTAACAACTGTTTCATTAAGCAGTGAGTTTAATCAGGTGTGCTGGTGGTGAAGTTTAACAAATACATGGACCAGTTGAGGGTCCCGGAGGAGAGGTTTGGGAACCACTAGGCTATATAATATATACTATACAAACTTTTAAATACAATTTTCTATCAGTTTATAAAGTGAATAAAAATGTGCTGAATTCAATGACTTCAATTCTGAAAATCCCCTTTGACCTGCTTGTATTAAATAATGCAATAGCCACCATAAAAACTTGCCTCTTTCTCTTTCCATTCCTTGCATTTGTTTACTACAGGAATGTTCCCACTGGATGCAGATACAACTAGCCCAATTAGAGGGCAGGAAAACCTTTAACGTAGAGAAACATTCTCATGTGATGGGAGTTCCCTTATGTTGCAAGTCATTCTTTATTTGACACCTTGTTTTACTCATTTTATGTACTGTATGCTTTTCTTATGGAAACTAGGTGTGCGTTGTATTTCCATTATCGTTTTACATATCCATTCATATAATTGTATCCCTTTACACATGTGTATGCAATAGTGAAAATTGGTGTTTGGGGTTGATGTACTGTTTGAAGTATCAATTTAAATAGTTGATATATTTGAAAAATTAACCAAGTTATAAGTAGTTAAAAGTATTGCTAGTTTGAAGATGATCCTTTTTACTGTTTAAGACATTTCTTTATAGATACTGTATGATACTAATATTATCATTATTATCATTGCGAGATTATCTATTATTTATGAACATTATCTAAAGTGCTGCATATAGGCTACAGTATTTTGTGTTACTAGGTTTTAGGCTAAAGGTTGAGTCTTACAAAATATATACATATTTGCAATGCAAGTCTTTGACAGCGCACAGCAGGATTAAATCTGTTACATTTTAATAGATGATACAAAGGTGTTTGTTCTCAAAGGTAAACCTAGAAGAAGAATGAGATTGGTTTATATCAAAAAGAGGAAATGGCAAACACAATAATGTGTATTACATAACCATTTATTTATTTTTGCTAATTAAATTAATGAGCAAACATTTTAAGGGGGAAAAAAACGAAGAAAACTAAACCAAAACAGAGCTAGCCTGTGTGGCTGTTGGACACAGGAGGTGAGGGCAGAGTAAACGCATGTAAACATAGAATGGCACTGGCAATACTCCCCACCCACCAGGCACAGGGTTCAAGACCACTGGTTTTACGGTGTGGCCAAAACTTTCCCTCTACACTGCTTATGGTCCAGACTTTGTTTGATTTTCATAGTTTTTTGGTTTAATAAATAAGAATTCCCCCATCTGAAGCAAATTCACTTTTTACTTGTTCACTGATCTGATGTGGCTGGTTTCCCTTTGTTTACTTTTATTCAAATATATGTTAATTATATATTAACATATATATTTAAATGCATGTTAATTCTAACAATGTGATTGGGCTACCTTAAAGTATGCCAACAATTGGTGCCACAATTATAAAAGACAGTCAATTAGAAAGGGAATCAGGTGCAAATGAGTGATTCTCATTTACAATGATGTGCTTATTAATCCTGCAAAACAATCAAAGTTTCAGATGATTGGCTGTTTAACAGATTGTAGACTCCATTATTTAATCTTCACTGATACAAGCACAACAACACCGGCATAACACAAGTGTCCAGGCACAGTGGTAACAAATACACAGAATTAGATAATTAAATATAAATGCAAACTCTGCAACATGAAGTCCTTCCTCCCTCCCACTCAACACTATTTTCTTCACATTAATAAAAAAAAAAAAAAAATTGCATTTGAATCTCAAGACACAACATAGTTTTGAGAAAATCTTGAAACCTTTAGTAAGGTTAATGCATTAATTTCATATGACAAGAAACAAGGGTTCAGTGGGGATTCAGTCATCAATAAAGGTGCATTCTGTGCCTTAGGCAGTGCAGAGACGTGGGTCAACTACAGCTCTGTACGCTCGATTCTGTAATGATGATCAGATCAGCCCTGGTCCTGGATCAGCGGTTATACATCCTGGTTATACGTCCTTCTGGTAATTACATTGTTGAGTAAAACTTATGTTAAATTAATGCAAACGAATTGAGTCTGAATTCAGCATACAGCACCTCCAGCACCTGCTCTCATTTAGAGCAGGGGTGTCAAACTCATTCCATCGAGGGCTGGGTCTATGCAGGTTTTTGTTGCAACCAATACGCTACTCCTCATTGGTTGAAGTAGTGAGTTAATCAGTGAAATCACCTGGTGCAGTGCGCAACAATCTCCTCCCCCCAGGACCACTGTCATCTGTCCCTGGTCTGGCCACTCTTGGGAGCAGCACAGCCAATCCAGAGTAGACCAGCCTGCATTCTTCCAGGAAAATATGTACAGGGCACAAAAGCCATGGGGCTGAATCGAGGGGGGAGAGTGAGGCTCCATTCAGAAAAATCTAATGTGAAAATATAGGTCAGGGCAGACACACTGTTCCCAGGACTGCAGGGAGTTCGGCCAGAGGAGTTCCACCCCTTCCACTGTCATCGTCCCCTACGACCGAGGTGCTAGAGCAGGAATGTACGTGCATGCTGCCAGGCCCAAAGAGGAAGCGAGTCCACAAGCTTCCTTGCGCGTCCTGATTGGACAGACTTCATTGGTTTAGCAGATGGCAGTCACAAGTTCTGTGATTGGTGAATGGCAAGATGACTGAGAGGATGCGGCCTCCCACAATGTTTACCGCTCAAGCGTTTCCTGTTGTTCAGACCTCAGGAACTAGGTTTTCTTACACTGATCATTCCAAAAAACAAGTAAATAGTTCAAAGAAACATGTAATGATTAAAAAGAGGGACCTATTTGCAAGTATAAGAATCTAACAAAAATACATTTTCTTCTCTTTCAACAATTTTGTTGTGGCACATTTTTGTGCTTTGGAAGTGTGCAGATTCATTTAAAAACATATTAGAGGAGATAGTTATTGGCAAGTTTTTGAAACTAATTATAACTTTTTTTTTAATTCTTCAAATTTGGAATGCTCATTCTCAATTGTAAGCCCGTTGCATTGCTGAAACATCCTGCATCAATTCAGAAGGACGTAGACTGGCTAGTAGACACGCCTCTTCTACGACAGTGGTTGTCAGCCTCGGTCCTAGAGACCCACTGTGTATGCTGGTTTTGTTTCAGCCAATCTCATGATCAATTCATGTTGTTGAAAACCTGTGTAAGTTCTACCATAATTTTTTTCCTTAAACTTATTAACACAATGCAGGTTTGGCCAATTGCACTGTCATTGAACTCTTCATTTTCTTTAACTCTTAATGGTTTACTTTCAGTGATGAGGTGTCCACACTTTCAACAATTAGGCCCCCAATGATTTCACCTTCCAGTCTATCAATTAAAAAAGGCACAACCTGTTTCTAAAGGGAATGTGTCATACAGCACATTACAGAAGATGAGAGCATTAGTTGATCTGACTTATTTAACATCCTGGGGTGTGAATATGGGACATTTATTGTTCATAGCATGCATAGCTTTTTATGACATAACATGGCCTTAACAGAGTAAATCGTGTTTAATACAAATTAAGTGTGGAATTAAGACCAATTAACAGCTAGTTACAATTCAGAGGTTGCAATTATGGTTGGAATGAAAACCAGCTCATACAGTGAGTCCCCAGGACGAAGGTTGAGGACACTTCCAGTCCACCAGTCTGCGCGGTCATTGTGCTGGACGGCTGTGCTTGCGCAGGCAGACCACCGACGCCCAACTGACAAGAGGAGTCATGATGCGGCATGACACAGCAAAAGATGACTGTGATCAGTGGCAGAAAAAGATAACTCATCAAAAAGAGCCAATAATCAATCAGAAATAGCAAAGGGGAAGAAAACAACACCATAAAAACACGCCATCTGATGCCATTTCTGTTTGCGAATGTTCACCTTTACCCCTCAATTTTGAGGGTCATGGGCCTGCACTGCGACTGCACTGAAGACGAGCAGAATGCTCCACCCAACAGGCCCCACACATGTTTAAACATGTGTTGTTTCAATCTTTTGAACCTCAGTTAGCTGCTGATCCTTAACCCACTGTTTGTTTTCTTTTGTCACATGGTTGCTAGGCTTGGTACTTGGTACACTGTGAACCTCTGAGAACTTCCCACAAATACACCCTCAACCATATCAATTAAAGAGTAACTTTTCAATAGCTTCCTTAGTCTTTCTGCCAACTGACGTACACACAGGTCGTCAGTCACACATACGGTAGTTTGTTCAGGTAGGCACCTGGTCACTGCTCCTAATGCAGAGTTTGAGCTGTCACATCAGCACAGGTCACACAGGGTTGTCCCTGGCAACTTGTTCAAGATGCAGGAGCCACTGGCTACCTGTGTTGAAGTGTACTTTGAAATCACATTCAGTGATTTACAGTAACAATGTTCTTTTCCTAACATTTCCAGGCTGATCTTTTTGAATATGAATGTGTCTTATGGCAGTGTTGTTCAAGAACAGATTATTTGAGAGTGGTGTAAATTTGGCATATAACGGTAGTAAAAACCACTCCAAGGAAATAAAAACACTGTAGTATTTCAACATTTAACTTGAATCGCCTGATTCTTCAACAGATCTCTTCATGTAATCTTTAAAGACTGAGGTTGTTAAGGCACTTATAAAAAAACACATTTTGATTAAAGTACAGAACAAAATGAATGAATACAGAAGATAGCTTGTGTTTCCCCTGTGTACAATATACAGTAGCTCACATTTAGCACATCAATACATGCAATAGTCAACAGTCAAAAAAACATTCTGACTGCTGTAGAATATGTAAAATTCTACAGACATATTCTTTAAAAGCAAATTCATAACCTGTCTAATCACCCTTGATATTTTAAGTTTGTACCCTTATAAAAATGTATTGCCCCCAGAGAGGGTGTTTTTTTTTCGGGCACTAAGGCGAAATGTCCGTGTAGAAACACCTTTGCGAGTGGGTATGAAACGGGGTGGGGCTCATGTGTTCCCTGTCTAAAAACCTTTGCCATTGGGGTTTTGGGGTACGAGTTTGGGTCCTCCTGTTCAGAGAACTCCAGACTGGAATGTGTGGATTCAACATGGCTCAGGTGGGGTCAGCTGTGTTCTCTAATGTGCTCAGTGCTACGTCAGCACAGGTAGGGTGGAGGGTCCGGATTCAGGAGGTCCTGCTCCTCTTCCTGGTGTGTCTCGTCCTCTGTCTTGTCCTCCTGATCACTCTCACAGCCGTGCTGCAACAAGACACAGGTGTGTTACAGGCATCACAGATGTCTTCACCTGCTCTGTGCTTCGAGCATCTGCTGAAACGGGAGGTAGCCACAGCTCACGACTCACAGGTTCCAAACAACCAAATGACATGTGCACTGGTGAAGGACTCCACCATTAGAGATGGGTCTAAGCCAAAGGCCTGTTGGCGGCAGTGTAGTATAATGGTTAGGGAGCTGGGCTTGTCATTCAAAGGTTGTAAGTTCAATTCCCAGGTGGGACACTGCCTTTGTACTCTTGAGCAAGGTACTTAACCTGAATTGCTCTGGATAAGATGCCTAAAGTGCAACAGCAATGACTGATCTGAGGATAGTCCAGCTGCGGACCTATTCCTAGTTCGACTTAAACAGCAACCTAGACCTTAAAGGTCTGTCTGGCACTGGGAAGAAGCCATGATACTGAAGGGTATTCCAATGTATACCCTTCTAGACCTTTGGAGAGAGTGAGATAGAGACAGATAGAGACAGCGATAGAGAGAGAGAGACCTAAAATAACAAACGCTGATGCTCTTGTAAAATGTTCCACATTTGATCAGATTTCCCCAGTAGACCCTTTGGTCTCAGGACTATGGGAGCAGACAGTGTGCCTGAGTGGCACCCACACCCACCAGCTCGTCCTCTGGCTTGCGATGGCCTTTCTTCATCATGCGAGCCCAGTGGTTACAGAGGCCGACAACCCTGAGGGACAGCTGCAGGAAATGAGAGCAGAGTAGAGGGTCTGCATTTGCTTTCAAATTCAAATTCAAATAGTTTCATTGGCATGGGGCAAGAGGAATCATGTGTTGCCATGGCAGGTAACATGGATTTTATGTTAAATGCCTGTGGTGGCCCTAGAGCAATAGAGAGGTTATACAGAGAACCCACCTGTGAACTGACACTCATCCTGAACTATTTTTTAATGATTCAGAAGCTTCCAATTTAAAAGTAGCTTTCCATTTTTGTGGCAAATCTTGTATTACAGTATCTTTATGCCACAATTCACATGAAAAAATCATACCAAAGAGATTAGGTTATTCAATAGGTTATGGTTTGTCAATCATTTTTATTATGACAAAGAGGTTGTTCGTTTTTAAACTTCAAATTAGTTTATTTTTTGTTGTGATCTAAAATATGTTCATGTGATGTGATCAAGTGAAAAGCAATCCACTGGCTGCCACTGGATGACCCTTGTTTAAAATGTAAAAACAGTGAAAAACAGGTTTAGGATAGTGAATATATCAAATACAAGTACGTTCTCTGCCTCCTCTGTTTGTAGATCATCAGTTGCCACTGCAGTCAATGCTATTCACTGCAGTGCCATTAGAAACTATGCAGTCAATATGCAAACCCTCACCATTCTAAATCATAAAAATCTAATCCTGTGCAAAAATACCACCATCGGTTCTATGTGAATTAATAGTGGATTGCAAACGTTAGGTCAAAGCAAAAGCACCACCTTTGTGCAGTACATTACATTTGAATTCCTTATACAATGATCATAATGGAAATGTGTATTAATATAACTGTTTTCATATGGCTACATTGTAAGGATTTATTGTACAGGATCACAATCTGAATTGCCACATTTTTAGATTATTTTGTAAAATGTGGAATAAAAAAAAAAAATCCTGATTTATCCCATAACATTCCAGCTTTAATTTGTTTTTATATTTAATTAAAAAAATGTATTTGACAAATCAATTGATGGACTGCAACAGTCATACAGAGCAGCTATCCTACCTGCCACCTGCGTCTGATGTACTGCCTCCTGAAGTTATCCAGGTTGATGACAGACAGCCTGCGATCCAGAGCTTGTTTTGGGTTCGAGGGCTGAAACAGTGCAGACAAGAGAGAAATTCATGTTATGCACAACATGCATGTTGCTCGTTTTCTATTTTTTTAAACCACATTTTTTCTTCTTCTTGAATGCTTTAATTCTGGAGAGCATGGACAAGAGCACGTCGTCCTGCAGGGCTGCTGGCCGCAGTCAGCATTGGCACGGTCTGGATTCGATACCGGACTGTGGGGCGCATCTACACACCATTTTTTAACCCAATTTTTCTCCCCGACAATTTGTAATGGCCTCTTATACTTAGGCCCATCTCATGGCTGAAGTGTCCTCCCATTGATTTGGGAGAGTGCAGACAAGCATGTGCACAACACAGCACCTGTCACAAACATCCACTGGCATCCACAAACTGCATAAGGCATCTTAGTGGTTCACAGAATGCCACCTTCAATGTCAAAGTGACATCACAATTTATGACAAATGACAGAGCTTAGATCAGATGTCATTAGCTGTCATTGAGGTGCAGTGTGACATTTTCCATTACAAATGGATGGCGGTAGTGTGGAAGTGGCATGAGACTGAATGTCATTGACCATGTGGGACTGGCACTAACAGCCGTTTGGTGATTTGCCCGAAGCCCGGAGCGTGTTCGCCCTTTTACTGGATGCCATAGTACAGCTGTCCACTGTATGAAATAAAAGTCCCAACAAATCAAATCAGGGTCTATTTTATAAGGCTTGTGAGCTTGGTGTGAGCAGCCCTCGATGTTTCCCTTTTTAATCCATGGCACTGTCGATGGGAAAGACAAGTTGCTGTACTGTGGACATGTCTGCAAACAAAAGTGAAATAAAGTTAAGACTGCAGCTCGCACTGCACGTGGCTCCAGAGCTGTCCGATATGACAGGGTGAACACATCGCAATGTCAGTACAAAGAGCCACTGCCTACACAGTGCAGCGCAACAACAAACTACAGTCTTTAATCTTCACTGGTAAATGGTTCATGCATCAAAAAAATACAGTAGAAACTCCTAAAAAGACAAAAAAAACATGTATTAAATAAAAGTGCCAAGTTCTTTTGGTTTTGTTCCAAAAGCAAATGTTATATATAACTTTTCAGTGTTCTCGGAGCAATTGTGAAATAATGAATGACAAAAACACCTTTCAATGAGAGACAGGAAGGACTACTACATCACACGTAACAAACAGACCACGTCAAACAAAGGGGAAAATATCAATTCATGTATATATATATAAGTTGAGTTGATACTAATGCCATATAGGAAACAGTTTTGGCTGCTCATAAATAAAATCTGGTAAACTATGAGGAAAATATGAACCCAATACAGTCATACATTCAGTTGCTCTTGCGCTAATGCCATCCAGACCTCTCATATGACGGTCACAGTGAAGCTCTGTCCAATCGAAGAGGAACAGATGTGCAATGCTTTTCTGCCACTTGAACCAACAACAGCAGCAGCAGCAGCTTCCCAAACACATCTGACCTTGTCAGCTCTTTCAAAATAAGAGCGTGGGTGGACAAACGATAACAGTGAATTTATCAGTGGGGTTGGCCTCCACTGTCATTACACCAGCCAGCTTTGCTGAGGTCAGGCCTAGCGTTATACACAGTGCTTTTGAAATACGCCCAAATAAATATGAATAGATTATAAAGAAATACATTACATTACGTGAACCTTCAATAGTACAGCGCATGCTAGTGGCAAGTGCATTCGTTATTTCACCTAAAAATGTCATATAAAATGCCCAAGGGGAAAAAATATTGTGGCAGCCCAAGGGGTTGCACAACAAAATGGCTGCCTGGCCTACAACACATGGGGAGCCAAGAGAAACACTACATTTCCCAGCAGGCCACAGTCACACCTGAGCCAAGTGAAAGTGATGGGACTAACGACCAGCTGAAAGCCATTTTGAGGCCTATTTAAAGGGCTGATTCCCATCACACTGGGAGAGGAGTAGGAACGTGTGTGGAAAGGAGTTGTTGAGTGTATTGGAGAACCTGTGAAGTCTTTGACTAGCCAGGATTTGACAAGTCAGGAGTGTTTTGGAGTGGATTGTTTGTGTATGAAATTGGATTGTTTGAGGACCCCCCTTTGGATTGACTACTGACTGGATAACGGAACTGAACTGGATTTTGAATTGGATTGGATATTGACAACGAGATAAGGATTTGTGGACTTTGTGTTTGTATTCCCCTGAAGACCCCACCCTTTGTTTTGTGTTGTCAAGTGTTCGTTAAATAAATTATCATTTTGTGTTTGTATACTGCCTCCTCTGGGTTCTTGAACTTGCCTACGCCCTCTGCAAGGTCCGTGAGTGTCGCCCAACCCCTGGGGACACCACAATATATATATATATTAAAAACAAATACATTTGGAGGGGGCCTCGGGTGATATAACGGAAAAAGCATTCGCCCGGAATGCAGGTTGCCCACCAGGTTTGATCCCCAGCTGCACTCTGGTCAGGTGTCCACCCCAGGGGGAGGGAGAGCCAGTATGAGCTTGCAGAGGAGCACGAAGGGCGTCCCTGTAAGACAGGTGTGCGAGTTCCATCTCGGAGGAGGCAGATCATTACTGGCTTCGAGGTATTGGCTTTACCCATAGTGACGGCCGGCGGGCTCGTGGGGGAGAGCGAATTGAAGAAATAGAGGGTACAATTGGCCACCAAATTGGGAGAAAAACGGTTAAAAAATTAAAAACTCTATTCTTGTAATCAGCTAGATATTTTGGGATATAATAATGGAAATAATGTTATTAATATTAATAATAATATTAAAATGTACTCAGTTATTTTTTGTTCTGTATTTAGCCCTCCCACATACAGTACATTAAGTCCTATTGCATCCTAGTGTAGCAGATGATACAACTGTGTCTGTAGTAGCCACTTAACCTCTCCCTTATTAATTTAGTCAGCACCAGCTACTAAATCAGCTTACTTTCACATTTCCCAAAGCACATTCAGCATGCCTCTTCCTTTCGGTGAACTGTTTCCCTACAAAGGGTGATTTTATTTTTCCATAATCTGTACTTCGTACATTTGTTTATGAAGGAAAATGTTTCCACACAGTTTGTTTACATTGCAAACTTTACATTATAGCACATGAGCCAGTGGCTTTAATGTACTCCAGTCCTTTACTGTAGGGCTATTCAGACCATGTAAGATGCATGTTGCATACTGTCTGTGCCTTGTGTAGTACCTTGTGAGTTCCATGCTGTGTCTGTCCATGTGGCCTAAAACCTGTGTTTGCTCCCTGATTCAGGCCCAATTCAGTTAATCTCTTTCCTGTTTATAGATGTGTACATTACACAAATGTATTTATTTAGCCAAAGCTTTTGTCCAAACATTCTTCCTAATAGGCCATTATGTAAAACAACAGCAAGCACAAATAACCTGGGTAACCACAAGCACCAGAACGGAGTAGACAGATAGTAACACTGTGGAACATTTAGTGCAAAGCTGATCGGACTCAGCCACTATGAATGAAGTGAGATATTAAGTGTGAGAATAATTTTGTCATTTTCCATCTTGCATCAGCTATAGTGCAGGAAACCTCCTCCATAAATACATTCAACAGGAAACAGGAGCAAGAGGGTGAGACGGAACCAGACAGAAGTCTCAGGACACGTTGCGGGCCACAAGACTGTCGAGTGCTGATGTCACAGGAGACATGGGAGGGCAAACATTCTACTTCCTGTAGCCACAACTACGACTTCCATCCTAAGGTAAGTGCTTTATGCATAGCCTCGGCTCCCTCAGTGTCAAAAGGCTTATGGTGAGCACACCCGTGACACATCGTGAAGATCACACACACACACACACACACACAGGGCCTGTAGTCTCAGTTCATCTCTGCTGCCCGGCCTCCACCATCTCTAGATCGATCCCGCGCGGCCGCCCAAGGAGCTCCTTCAGGGCCCCGTTGACGACTTCATCGCCATCAGCAACAGAGGAGATGTCGCTGTGGTTGTCGTCGTCGCCGCGGTGACCGTCGCCATCCCGCAGGGCCCCAACGATGTCCTGGACCCAGCGGAGCTCGGCGGAGAGCTCGCGCCTCAGGGCGTCCAGGCGGGACGTCCTCTCGTGGAAGCGGCCCCCGATGCTCTCCAGGCTGGCCTCGGTGGTACGCATGTCCTCGCGCAGGCCCCGCCGCGCCGCCTCCACCTTGCGCAGCTCATAGCGCAGCTGCGACAGCTCCTGCCGCGTGCTATTGTTCTCCTCTCGGTACCACGCCGCCTTCTCGCCGTAGATGCTGGCCAGCGCCTCCACGTCGTCCTGCAGGGTGCCGCGGGCCGTCGCCACCGCGCCCAGCCCCGCCTCCACCAGCGCCATGTCCTCCACCACGCGGGCAAAGCGTTCAAAGTCAGCGTAGGTGTGGTTGGGTGGCATGCTGGAGTGGGACTTGATGGTGTACTCCTTCAGCCTCTTGGTCCGCAGCTGCCGCCGGTCCGCTCTCTTACGGGTTTCGGGGTGATTGGGGTTCTCTCTTTGCTCGTTGCACTTTGGACAGAAGGGGAGGGGGAGCAGGGGGTTACCGAGTGACAGCTCTCGCTAGAGCCACGCATAAATGTGGTCGCGCACTGCAAACGGCAGCCAGATCCAAGGGTTAGTCCAGATCACAGGTAGGGGGGGTGCAGGGCAAGAACAGAAATAAAGCCACACAGCACAGTCTGGGGCATCAGCTCACTCCTCCCTCTGTTCCACAGGCGTGGGATGCTTTTTACAAATGGGACAGGACATCACTGTTAAAACGAACATCCACACCCATGCAAGCCACGTGCTGACAATGCACAACTGTGTGACTTCCACCAGTCCACCAGAAAGAACATCAGCCCTCAATGATTGCAGCAGTGTAATGGTGTCATCGCTTTCTCAAACGCATGCTGATCAAAGGTTGTTTTTGTTGTTGTATTGTGCAGCTGTACCTTATCTAAATGTAAATGTCTGTTTTAGTAAGCAGATACGGGCTGCCGGCAGGAGTCGGCATGTTGGATGGAGTGAGATTGTGAAACGGACTCGGAGCGGAAGGCTGTCACTGCAGTGGTGAAACAGTGAGTTTAACCCTGAGGCTCCGTGCAGTGGCCACAGCCACACACTCTACACACCACTCCTTATACACACACTACACACCACTCCTTATACACACACTACACACCAAGGCCGAAATTACCATATATATTGGGGGGGACACATCCCCCCCAATATTCAGATATGCTCAAAATGTCCCCCCAATATATAGCCTAGCTTAGGGTTTGGCAGATTTGGTCCCCCCCAATGTTGACTCCATGGTTACGGCCTTGCTACACACCACTCCTTACACACAGACACACACACTACATACCCCACTCCTTACACAGACACACTACTCCTTCCACGTACACACAAACACACACACATACTACACACACACTACACACCACTCCTTACAAACAAACACACACACACACACGCCACTCTACACACCAACATGTAGCGCAATAAAAGGGGATGGAGGGTGTGTCAATAAGAACATTTGGCGCTGTGCAAGTTTCCTACTTGATCATTTGTTTGTATTGTCGTCAACCCAGACCACCTCTTAACCCAACGCAGGCATTATGTGCTAGTTTGGTGACTTAATGTGTATTAATGGACACATAAGAACAGGTAGGGCAGCCATGCGAGAAATCCCCCACCACACAAGACTGCAAAAGTGCATCGATGAAACGTAGTTAATAGAGTTAATAAACATGTTTTAATAAAGGAGACTTCAATATAAATACACAAACTAAACAAAACTAAACTTCCTCATCCCGGACAACTGCAGTAGGCTATATCATTTTCGGACCGAGGAAAGCACTTTTCTCAGTAGGAAACTGATACACACGCATGTTAGTTTTAGGGTGACCAGATTCAACATGTAGAAATCTGAAACAACGTTTATTGATTAATCAAAATGTGTATCTGGCCACCTTAGTCAGTTATTTAGTATTTTACGCTGTCCAATTATGTACATTTACTCAATTTACTCAAACTTCTTAACAAGTCATGGCACTTGCTCTTCATCAGACATGACACAATTGACGGTTCTCTATGGCAAAGGTATTAAAGGGGAAGAAAACTGATGATCTGATTGGCCATACTAAACCAAACTCTCATCACACCAAACCAAACTCTCACCACACCTACAGGTAATTTATACTTCTAAACCTCTGTTACAATTGTGACACGGATGCGCTACTGTCTCTTGTCACGAAACTACCAGAATGGACAAGGACATCCCTTAATGCACCTTCGTCCTGCATTAGCACTACTGTCGCACACTGCACTGTGGAGGAGTGCGACATCAGCATTCAGTACCCCCCAAAACACATGCACACAAACACACACACACACACACACACACGCACACAAACACACACCTAGTAGTTTATCTACTGGGTGTGCGTTACTGAATGCGGTTTTTATCAAGAAGCCACGCCCAGCTGTGCCTCTGGGCGGTTCCGTTAGTGTGACATGGATAACAGAGTATCAAATATGTATAACCTTTACAAATATTAATAGAAATAACATGATAGTTACCTTAATCCAGGGGTGGTTGAGAGCATCCTGAATTGTCAGTCTTTTCCTGAAAGGCAAAACATAGCAACCATGAGGGGCAGGAGTAGAAAAACAGAAGGTACGCACATCACTGTGTCACGGACAGAAACAACAGGCCACGCGGTGCGCTTATGTAACCTTGCCTCTTCCTTAGGCATGCTTTGCTTGCATAGATGTAGTCATAGCTATTTGTCTTTAGCTCTGTCATTGCAGGGGGGGGGTTGCTCTGTTTGTTCTAAACTCAATGAGTATGCCTAAACAAGCTCCAATAAATGCATATTTGTTAGCATACACAGTCACGCTACTGTCCTACTGGCCTCAACATTGGTTGTTCTTTACCTAGTGTTCTTCTCCAGCAGCTGTTGGATGAAGCTCTTAGCCAGCTCGCTGGTGTGGCTGAAGAACTCCTCGTCAAACTCGTAGCTCATGGCGGAGATGTTGGCCAGCGTTTCCAGTTTGGTGTCGCCCAGAAAGGGGGACGCGCCACTCAGTCTGAGGGGAGCGAGGGCATGGGTGAACGTCACACTGGGTTCCATAACACGATTACGGAAATATTGTTTTTTAACCCTTAATACTGATTTTGGTACTTACAGGATATAGGTGATGACTCCTATGCTCCTGTGGACAGAAGACACAGTGGGAAGGTTATTCTGCTGAAATGCATTGTGGGATGGATGGGGGAAGGGGGGCTGCCTTAAGCACAACACAGAACAGAAGCGTTCATGGAGATATCTTACCACATGTCTGCTTCTAATCCCAGTGGCTCGAAGTTGACGACCTCCGGAGCTGAAAATAGAAACAAGAGAAGTTGTGAGCACACAGTTACTGTAGCACAGAGAGCAACAATGCCCCCCCCCCCCCATACACACACATACACACATAAATAGGTTGAGTGGCATTTGCATAGTGCATGCATTGGTCAGAACTACTTACCAACAAATTCAGGAGTTCCAAACATGCTTCTGAACTCAGTTCCTTTCTGGATTCTGTGTGCGAGGCCAAAATCAATGAGCTTGATCCGAGGCAGGGGAAGATTCTTATCCAGGAGCATGATGTTCTCGGGCTGTGTGCCAGAGAGAGTATATTTACTATTAATCACTCTCCTCACTGCCAGAGAGAGAGTATTCATTAAGCGATACCCTCACTGCCATAGAGTTAGTTTATGAATCAATATCCTCACTGCTAGAGAAAGTATGTATTACTCAATATACTTATTACCATAGAGAGTATAATTGCCGATCAATTGTTCCTTGTTGCCAGAGACAGTACATTTACTAGTCAATATCCTCATCTATCTATCTGTACACAATTTCATCACATCACAATTACACAAATTGTGTTTTAAAGGAAGTCTCTTGTCAATTTTACGGCACACAGCCTGGAAATGCTAGGGATGAACTCAATGTCTCAATGTGCTGCATGTAATGAGAGTTACATGCTTATGAATTTAAAAACTTTTATATTTCCTTATCATATCCAGAGATCTTTTGAATGGTAATATTGAAAATAAACGAAATAGATTAACGGAAGACACAAACCCATCCATAATTAACTTAGGGTACTTTTTAAAAATCTAATTAAATATATTGCTTATAATCAAATAAAACAGTCACATGAACCATGACACCAACGTCAACAATACGTCTTCTCAGAGATCACCACAACTTGAAGAACATAAGTAAGCCATGATGAATGACCTCCCACATAACGTTAAACAGCATAGCCTAAATAACTTATTTGAGGAAAGAGCTCCGTGTCAATTTTTGTTGTTGTTGACCAGCATGAAATGGGTTTATATTTCTAATGTAGTAGGGGGGGGATGGCAGTGTAGTACAATGGTTAGGGAACCGGGCTTGTAATCAAAAGGTTGTAGGTTCCCGGGTGGGGCACTGCTGTTGTATCCTTGAGAAAGGTACTTAACCCTTCTAAAACGGCCATGTCGCCGCCGACATGATTTTACATGCGTCATTTTCATTGCCGTAATTCTTGAATTGTATGCGCAATAGAACAAAATCCGGGCGGCACGGTGGTGCAGTGGATAGCACTGTCGCCTCACAGCAGGAAAGTCTCGGGTTCGAATCCAGGCCGGGGGCCTTTCGGTGTGGAGTTTGCATGTTCTCCCCGTGTCCGCGTGGGTTTCCTCCGGGTACTCCGGTTTCTTCCCACAGTCCAAAGACATGCACGTTAGGCTAATTGGAGAGTCTAAATTGCCCGTAGGTATGAGTGTGTGAGTGAATGGTGTGTGTGTGTGCCCTGCGATGGATTGGTGACCTGTCCAGGGTGTATTCCTGCCTCTCGTCCCAATGCATGCTGGGATAGGCTCCAGCCCCCCCGCGACCCTAACTAGGAATAAGCGGCTGAAGATGAGATGAGATGAGATAGAACAAAATCCAACAGTTCCCGAAAGCAGAGAAGCTGCTCTGTCTAACCATTTAGGGTTATTATGGTAGTTCACCAAAAAAAAAAAAGCACGGAGCTCACAGAGTCGGAGGAGAGCTGAGGACATTTGAAGAGAGAAATGGCATTTAATTAGGGCTGAAAGGGTTAACCTGAATTGCTTCAGTAAATATCCAGCTGTATAAATGTATTGTGTGTAATGAAATGAAAACCTAGTAAGTCGCTCTGGATAACAGCGTCTGCTAAATGCCTGTAATGTGATGTAATGTAATAATGTCGTTTCCTTGCAGAGCAAATTTGTGGCAACAGGGAGCTGATTGAGAGCACGCATGAGCCCTCCTCCACACTGAGGCCTCTCTTAGTTAGGCTTTGAGACCGCCAGGCTGTCTCTGCTTCATTCATGTGTAAATTCATGTCAAAGAAAAGAACACTTTGATCTGATCTGACACTAGCTGATCTGGGATCAGTCCAGGTGAGATCCCTCCAGTGTGGGGGTTGGAGTTAGAGTCCGCCGTGGCTCGTCAGCTGTGCGGAGCTGGACCCCCGGAACACTGAACAATTTCAAGGAGTGACAGCGGAAAGGTCTCCTGGTCTGAGGAAATGGATTTTCATTGCTCACTGGGGGGGAAATGCCTTTTCCAACGTGTTTCGTAGCACACAGGCCTTGGCAGTGTGGCGCAGTCACACCCAAACACCGCCGGTTGAAACGCAAAAGGTGCAGGTTCGATTCCCAGGTGGGGCACAGCTGTTGTACCCTTGAGCAAGTAAATAAATAAATATCCAGCCTAACATGGGCCTAACTTGGGCCTAACACGGTGTTGGCCCCAGCAGAGTTCCTGGTGCTGTGGTGAAATGTAGATTTGTCAACTTTTTACTCAGTGGATCTTGCTAGAGGGTCCTTGATTTAGTGCTAGACAGCCACACATGATGCTACACACTCATTGCCTCATAAGTTTGTACATTGTAATGTCATTACATATGCTACATGATTTGCCTGCACACCTGTCGTGTGCCAGCCGCCACCGTATGAAATAATTATGAATCGATAACACTTTCATGCCACCAGACAGAGTGCATATTGATACCAGCACACCTCATAAAGGCCATCACCTTCGGGGCTTCACAAACCATAAGCAAGTTACCACGGCAAAAATAATATTTTGAAATGTGTCAATCATCCGGTCAATAAAAAATGTTTATTCTGCTTAGCGGCCACACACAATGAGTCCATCACCAAGGCCGTCTTTTAACAGACCTTTTAATGAGTGTGCCTCTGCTCACCCGCAGCCGGTGAGAGGAAGAGGAGGAAGAGGAAGGAGCAATCGCCCCCGAGAGAGAGCAGTGCCAACCTTGAGGTCAAAGTGTGCAATCTGGTGGGTGTGCAGGTAGTGGACCCCGTCCAGGATCTGCTTAATAAACTCAGTGGCCTCCTCCTCACACAGAGACTCCTTCTCCGCCAGGAAGTCAAACAGCTCCCCGCCAGGGACCCTACAACACAAACACACAGTGCAAACACACACTTGGTAGCGTGTGTTACTCTTGTATGTTTCGGTAAGCGTGTGTTACTCTTGAATGTTTCGGTAAGCGTGTGTTACTCTTGTATGTTTTTCGTACATGTGTTACTCTTGTATGTTTCGGTAAGCGTGTGTTACTCTTGTATGTTTCGGTAAGCGTGTGTTACTCTTGTATGTTTCGGTAAGCATGTGTTACTCTTGTATGTTTCGGTAAGCGTGTGTTACTCTTGTATGTTTCGGTAAGCGTGTGTTACTCTTGTATGTTTCAGTAAGCGTGTGTGTGAGTTTTGTATGTAGCATGTTTCGGTAAGCGTGTGCGTGAGTTTTGTATGTAGCATGTTTCGGTAAGCGTGTGCGTGAGTTTTGTATGTAGCATGTTTCGGTAAGCGTGTGCGTGAGTTTTGTATGTAGCATGTTTCGGTAAGCGTGTGCGTGAGTTTTGTATGTAGCATGTTTTGGTAAGCGTGTGCGTGAGTTTTGTATGTAGCATGTTTTGGTAAGCGTGTGCGTGAGTTTTGTATGTAGCATGTTTTGGTAGCGTGTGCGTGAGTTTTGTATGTAGCATGTTTTGTGCGTGAGTTTGTATGTAGCATGTTTGTAAGCGTGTGCGTGAGTTTTGTATGTAGCATGTTTTGTAAGCGTGTGCGTGAGTTTTGTATGTAGCATGTTTTGGTAGCGTGTGCGTGAGTTTTGTATGTAGCATGTTTTGGTAGCGTGTGCGTGAGTTTTGTATGTAGCATGTTTTGGTAGCGTGTGCGTGAGTTTTGTATGTAGCATGTTTTGGTAAGCGTGTGCGTGAGTTTTGTATGTAGCATGTTTTGGTAGCGTGTGCGTGAGTTTTGTATGTAGCATGTTTTGGTAGCGTGTGCGTGAGTTTGTATGTAGCATGTTTTGGTAAGCGTGTGCGTGAGTTTTGTATGTAGCATGTTTTGGTAAGCGTGTCGCGTGAGTTTTGTATGTAGCATGTTTTGGTAGCGTGTGCGTGAGTTTTATGTATGTTTTGGCATGTTTTGTATGTATGTTTTGTAAAGTGTGCGTGAGTTTTGTATGTAGCATGTTTTGGTAGCGTGTGCGTGAGTTTTGTATGTAGCATGTTTTGGTAGCGTGTGCGTGAGTTTTGTAGTTTTTGTATGTGCGTGAGTTTTGTATGTTGTTTTATAAGCGTGTGCGTGAGTTTTGTATGTAGCATGTTTTTTTGGTGAGCGTGTTTTGGTAGCGTGAGTTTTGTATGTAGCATGTTTTGGTAGCGCGTGTTTTGCGTAGCATGTTTTAGTAGTTTTTTGTATGTAGCATGTTTTGGTAAGCGTGTGCGTGAGTTTTGTATGTTGCATGTTTTGGTAGCGTGTGCGTGAGTTTTGTATGTAGCATGTTTTGGTAAGCGTGTGCGTGAGTTTTGTATGTGCATGTTTTGGTAGCGTGTGCGTGAGTTTTGTATGTAGCATGTTTTGGTAGCGTGTGCGTGAGTTTTGTATGTAGCATGTTTTGGTAGCGTGTGAGTTTTGTATGTGAGTTTTGTATGTGCGTGAGTTTTGTATGTAGCATGTTTTGGTAAGCGTGTGCGTGAGTTTTGTATGTAGCATGTTTTGGTAAGCGTGTGCGTGAGTTTTGTATGTAGCATGTTTTGGTAAGCGTGTGCGTGAGTTTTGTATGTAGCATGTTTTGGTAAGCGTGTGCGTGAGTTTTGTATGTAGCATGTTTTGGTAAGCTGTGCGATGTAGCATGTTTTGGTAAGCGTGTGCGTGAGTTTTGTATGTGTTTTGGTAAGTGAGTTTTGTATGTAGCATGTTTTGACTCACAGCTCCATGGACCAGACTCACAGCTCCAGGACCAGCACCACGTCGGTGCGGTTCTCGTACACCTCGTGCAGGCTGACGATGTTGGGATGCTGGAGCTGCTGCAGGATCTGCACCTCGCGCTCGATCTCCTCCCGGGACACGCCACGCCGGCTCGTCCGGCTCTGCCGCTTCTTGATGAACTTGGCTGCGTAATCCAGGCCAGAGCTCTTCTCCCGGCACCGCTTCACAATGGCAAACTGCCCGCTGTGGGGGGGCAGGAGGGGTGAGAGCATGAGCTTGGGAGGCTCCATTACAGCAGAGTAACAACACCTGCTCATCCCAGGTCATCTCTGTTAACACTGACCTCACCTACAACACCTGTCCCAGGTCATCTCTGTTAACACTGACCTCACCTACAACACCTGTCCCAGGTCATCTCTGTTAACACTGACCTCACCTACAACACCTGTCCCAGGTCATCTCTGTTAACACTGACCTCACCTACAACACCTGTCCCAGGTCATCTCTGTTAACACTGACCTCACCTCAACACCTACAACACCTGTCCCAGGTCATCTCTGTTAACACTGACCTCACCTACAACACCTGTCCCAGGTCATCTCTGTTAACACTGACCTCACCTACAACACCTGTCCCAGGTAATCTCTGCCCTACAGCGGATATCCAGAGTGGATATCTGCAGAATGTTTTGTGAACCGCATAGCCATTATAAAACAACTGTTCAAACAAATAAGCCCCCTCTAGGCTGCGAGAAAATAGCTTACTTCGGTGTGAGTGAGTGTGTGTGTATGTGCATGTGTGTGTGTGTGTCTGT